>OU612047.1:56892135-57153606 GCA_914767935.1 Coremacera marginata
ACTTTAAAATATAATCACATCACAGATCAGCTCCCTTAACTTAACTTATTATTATTATTTACAAATAAAAAATCTAAATTTTTTTCTGTCAGGTCAGAAAGATTTTGAAACTGCATTGTGATTTAACACTTTCATTTGAATAAATCAAGAAAATATTTTAGGAACAGTATAATTTACTAGCTTAGAAATAAAATTAAAGCTAAAATACAGTTTATTTAAAAAAAAAATTTAATTAAAGGGCATAAATTTATTTAGGACTTGTAATTCTTAAAATTCTCAAAAAAAAAAAAACACACGACATCTTTTTATATTTTATATTTTTTTATATGTAAATATTAATTTTAATATACAAGTCATGAATATTTGACTTTTTATGATGCATTCTCAAGCCTCTCCGTCTCAAATCTTTAGGTTCTTGCCTTACCTGAACATTCTAGAATATTCCAATCACACAAATGCAATCTTAAAAAAAATTGAGCATCCACTGGTAAATAGGGAAAACTGAGTTCATTAAAGTAGGTGATCCACGAGATCATTTAAGATGAGATTAAAAAGGGGTGAACTCCTTATATTATGTTTGAAATCATAAAAAATAGTGATATTTCCTTTTGCAAAAAGAGTATTAACATGCATTATGTACTAAAAAATCAAAATGAAATTTAAAAATATATCTGAACAAATACAAGAAAACTGAGATGCTCTTAACTGGCATTGGTTTTTCCTTTTGAGCCCATCTTTCAAAATATAATTAATTTTCTTATGTCTGCAAGCATGTGTCGAACGTACAGTATGGGATTAACTCAATCTAGCGGGTCAAAATAAAAAAAAAAAATTGCAAAACAAAAAGTTTTTTCTCTAAAATTTTGCATATACTTTCAAAGCCATATCAAAAATTTAGATTGATTGGTCGAACCGTTATTTTTAGAACGGAAGTCGGAAAATTTTTTGTTGTGTCTTTTTTATTTATTTCTCAGCCTCAAGTAAGCAGGTTTATTAAATGTGATGATCATGCGAAGGCATCTCGATAAATATTCAATAAAATAAGAAGCTTAATAAATCAAATTTATATTAAAATTTATATCACTTGGAATTAAAGCAAAAAAAAAAAAAAAAAAATATAGACTACATTTTGTCAGACTCATAAAATTTATCCGCATATGTACGCATTAAGATTAAATTTGAGTCCCGTAGATAGTACATACAACAATTAAGCTGCACTTTTTTGGAACGGTGTTAATTGCTGCGCCGTTCAAAAAAAGTTCACCAAACATCGCAGAAAAAAGAATACCATAGGCCACCTTTTTGCAGAGTGAACTTTCCACGTAAAAGCTCCACTTAGGAAAAATCCTGCGGACGCGCATTTTCACTGGTAACGCATCTTTGCAGAATTAAAAGGGAATAAATGTTACCATAAGGTTAATTTCTTCGGTAATAAGATTACCGTCAAGGCGCCAGAATCGATCTGTAAGCTTATTTATAATAATCCCGCATGGTATCAATTTTTTGAAATGTTGTCGGTGTACTAAAAAAAAAACGATTAAGGAATTATTTTCGCCTTCGGACGAATGAACGAAATTTCAGCCCTTGAAAGGACTTTGACCGATCTTCTTATAATCAATTGTGTTGTGCGTGTTGTGAATTGTTTGAATACAAATGATAAAGAACTGCACCTACATGTTTTATGCCGACTCCGAACGGCTTATGTTGTCAAGGAGCTTTTCATGGCAGTTTTTACTCTCTGAAGTTTGCCATTGTCTGCAGAGAGGTGACGGACGAACAGAAAAATTAATTCAATTAAAAAAAACCTTCTGTGTTCCAAGGTTCTCTGGAGTATGGGCCACACACTCTACCCACTACCCGGCTTCACCGATATTAAAGTACCCCCACAGCTGTTTTATTATTTTGATGACGTCACTTTATATTTGGGAAAGGTGTGGTTTTCAATCAATTTTTAAAAATTTTAAAATTAGAGTACGTGATAAATATCAAAGCTTTTCCATTAAATATCAAGCCACTACATTTATTTTTATGGAATTTATGAAGTAGGTGGATCTTTAATTCGACATTATATGGGAGATAAGCACGTTCTTTTCAATTAGACTTTACGAAATTTAAGTTCGAAGTATTTTTTTGAGTATTTTTTGGTGTATTTTTTGGTGTATGAATATTTTTTGGTTTGTATTTATTGATTTCAATAATAAATTCCATAAATTTTTGTGGACTTTTAAAATTCCAGGAAGTTACTTTGTATGGGAAGTAGGCGTAGTTTACATCCAATTAAGCTCACTTTCGAACTTGATCTTTATTTTCATTACGATAAATTTAAAATTACGGCTATAATTTTGGTGTTCCAGAGTGCAGAATTAAATAAGGTGCATAACAAACTATTTTCTCTGTAACTATGTCCTTAGGAGAAGAGTAAATCTTAAAAATTTGTGTTTTAGAAAAATATTGCATAATTTTTTACTATGGAATTGATTTAACTATAAATTTGTAAATTTGAAAATGTATTACAGCAAATAATTCTTCCTATACTTTGACCCAGCATTATTTCAAGGTGAAGGGAAAGAGGCGGTGAATTTGTAATCGTTTAAATGTGGTTGCATTGGAAAAACCCTTTTCAACATATATAAAATTAAATTCAATGCCTCATATTTTTCTCCTATACATAATCTTGCTGTTGTGCGTTGAGTACTATGTTTTTAAGATATGAACGTTCATAAAAGTGTGCGAATGTATGCAGCAGTATTGCAACGTAGGCTTGTAATTCAAAATGCTTTCGTGTGAATGCTTGAAATTTCTGCGTAAAAAGCTTAACTGACTTTCTCGGAAAAAAAGCTATTTACACACTCTTCAAATAAATTAATAATATTTTTCTTTTACCTCTGTTAGCCTGCATAGATCGCGACTCAACAGTTGCATCCATATATTGATATATGGTGACTGGACCCTGGTACTGGGTCATTGGACCTATTACCACATCGGATGAATTTGACAAATTTATGACACTTGATGGTTGAATAGCAGGATTTGTGAAAATGTTTTGCGGTATTGAAGCAGGTGTTGCTGGATTGGCGGGTTGAGATGTTGAATTTGCCGGATTTCGTCCTTGTAGACTCCAGAGGGCATTGTTGGCAGCCGATGTGAACGGACTATTCGAATTTTGTTCTTCGTACATTTTTTGTTATAATTTTGTTGACTTGTTTTATTTGTTTACTTCGCACTTCACAGGCAGAATAAATAATCTTGCTTAACTCACTGCTAGGCGTCTTACGAAAGCGGTCACTCGTCCAACCCGTTCGCGTTTAAGATACTGACTGATATTAAGAATGCATTTTAGCCGCTTTCCGAAGCCGATGTCGATCGTAAGTAAACAAGGCTTAACTTAAACTAGCTTTTGTGTATACAAAAGCGTACAAAGATTTGACTCGCGTGCTTGGGAAATTCTATATCGCCTCTTTTAGATGATAATAAATTTAAAAAATATTTCACATATCTATATTCCGCTTATTTCAAAATAATTATAAGTTGTTTTCAATAACTTGATTTTCTTCGAGTTTTACAATACGACACCAGTTGAGCAGTAGTTTTATTTCATTGGTGGGCATTTTAACACTAGCAAGCAAAGAGCTTTAGATGCTGCCATAAGAAAGCATGGTGGCAGCGTAAATAAAACGTTACGTATATAAATTCAGCTTGAAATCTATAGGAAGTCACGACTTGAAGACGACCGTTTCAAGCTTAAAGCTTAGTTATACAAAAGCAAGAACTTTACGGAAATATTTACATGTTACAGAAATGAAATAGTTTGGATTTAAAATGAGTTCTTCTTCTTCTTCTTGCTTTTATTTATAGAACTTTTTCATTAATTAAAAAAAAAATTATCCATAACTATCCATCCCATCTCAATTTTGCCAAAAAGGAGAATTTTCCTTTACAATTTTACTTGGACATTCATCATTCAACCAGAGTGCATAGAGCCCGTAATATTGAGAATATTGCTGCAGTAGTAGAGAGTGTCGCCAATCTCAGGCTTTGGGAATCTCTTATGGACCATTGTGGCGTATCTTGAAGCGTGATTTTAGTCTAAAGGCCTATAAAACACAGCTCGTACAAGAATTGAAGGTCACTGATCTTGGTGTACGTTTTAATTTCGGCCTTACAACAACTTCAAATTGACCCATTATTTTATCGAAAAATTGTGTTTAGCGACAAAGCTAATTTCTGGTTGAACGGCTACGTTAACAAGCAAAATTGCCGTATTCGGGCCGATGAGCAACCAGAAGCAATCCAAGAGCTTCCAATGTATCCCGATAAATGTACTGTTTGGTATGGTTTACGGGCAGGAGGCATCATCAATCAGACCGCATTTCTTCAAAAATTCGGATGGAAGCCGTGTTACGGTCAATGGTGCTCGCTACAGAGCAATGATCAATGAATTTTTGTTGCCAAAAATTCAGGATATTGGTAAAGCCGAACTCTGGTTTTAACAGGATGGTACAACATGACATACAACTGGAGAAACAATCGCTTTATTGAAGGAAACGTTCGATGAAAACATCATCTCAAGAAATGGTCGTGTTAATTGGCCACCAAGATCATGTGATTTGAAGCCATTGAATTACTTTCTTTTGTGGATATGTTAAATCACTTGTTTATATCGACAAACCCGAAACTATTGACGCTTTGGAAAGCAACATAACTCGTGTTATTCAAGGAATACCGGCCGATATGCTCGAAAGAGTTGTCGAAAATTGAACGCACAGAATGAACCATTTAAGAGTTAGTCGTGGGCAACATTTAAAGGAAATAATTTTTATACATTGAGTTGTAGGAACCGAACTATCATTCCAAATTGAGATTTGCATCAATACATTGATTTTTATTTATTTTATTTGGAATACAAAGTAGGAAGCTCTTATCGGATCACCCTTTACATTGTCAATATCTTATTCCAAGAGCGTTTCCTCAAATTCATCTTCGTCAACTCCTTGTCGTTGACCACATTATATTTCAATTTCGATAAGCTTTGATGGAGCAATCCAGTTGCGATTTGATTTAGCACGAAATATTCAAATTAACTTTAATGGTCAGAATGACGTTTCGGGTGCTGACTTGTAGTTGCGTTTTCTCTGTCGTCCTCAAAAACTCTTTCAGCAGAAGCAGTTGAACCGGGCAGGCATAGGATGTACTCAATTATTCTGCCCATTTCTTTGTAGGCGCAATTTTCAGTATCCAAATGGTTGAATATTTGAACCCATCGCTGCACGACTGGAATCTTCTCGATTTTCCATTTTTGACTTTGTGAACAATAGTTTTTGAACTGTTTGTGCAATTGCGGCGAGTGGGCAGCTGCGTCGTACAATTTTTGCTAGTTCAAATTGCGCATAGCCACAATGTAATAATGTCATCACAAAGTCTCCAAAAATTCGTTCCATAAGAATACATGTAAATTAAAAGTGACAATAGGCGCTCGTTGATTGTTGCGCTCAATGGCCGCATTCAGAAGAGTCAACAGTTGGCAACAGTTGTGTAAACATTTGCTGAATTGCACAATTATTTGAGCGCTCACTAAAACTAAACAGGTAATGGACGCCATTTAATCGAGCGAAAAAATTCTATGCTACATGAACAACACTGTTGAGTGTCTTAACCCTTAACTGGTACACCTCAAAAAATGTAGTTACAACTTTGTTTTTTTTTTTTAAAAGAACGCCTTAAATAACAACATGACTGATCAATGCGAAAGCATGCACACTAGTAATTTGTGTGCGCGGAGTAATTTTTTCGGAGCAAAATTTTCGAAGAAAGTGTATGACATATTTGAACTCTACGCTAGGCTCTAAGCAAAAATGCTGAATAAACCATATCTCAAAAATAACGTTTGATCCCCCCAATTTTATATTATCATTAATGTTTCATGTACAACATTTTGTGTATTTATTTATATTTTAGAAATAAGTGCATATATTAAAATTGTAAAGACCTCAAGTTTTTTCGTATACGAAAAATCCAAACAACGGGTTTTATTAATTCCAAAGAGGGCATAGCAAATGTCTAGCTTTTCGCTCATTTAATTGATTTTTTGTATATTTCAATGCATTTTTCGATTAACCAAAGTACCATGCACTGAACACACTCGGCTACAGTGGCATATTATTGCATATTAGAGATACTTTAAGCGACCCCTCGCCTAGCCTTATAGTTTATAAAAAACCAAAAATCAATTACGATCAATTCAATCAATTACACGGATATGATAAATTTTAATGACGAACAAATTTTATTTGAGCTTACACGTGACATTCCGTATAATCATTTATTAGAACTTTTAGAACTCGAGGGTGAAGAGATACCATTGCCAGATCCTGATATTCCTTATCATATTTTTATGCTTTTGCGAAGAATTTCGAGAAATTAGATGGAATCAGAAAAGCTAAAGCTAAAGCTCAATAAAAATAAAAAATTTTATAAAAAAACTTGATAAAAGGCACAGATTAAGGAACCCGTATCATACCAGCAAAATTTAATTGGAAAAAAAATGTACATTTGAAAAGCCTGTCTATAGTATTTTTGTTCTAAAAAACCAAGTTTGAGTATATTGCATTCCTAAATGAAGATCATTCGTTTTAGAAGATCATCTTTGGATGACCATAGAGACCAATCCTTGGGATCATATAACATGCAAAGGGTGTTGAGAGTGTTTTTCACATGTATGATACATCTAGATTACAAAACCTAGCAAAAATAAGTAAGCCCGTTAACTTCGGAATAACCCTGAATACAATAGTTTTGTCAATATTTCTCCCAAAATGTGACGTGTTGTTAAAAAGAACAGAGAAGGCATTATGGCGGTGACGGTTGAAAGTAGGAAAATAATCCCTAGTCTGCAATGCATACATGATTTTCTATTATCTAAATTTTTGCGAAGTTTTTCTTATATGTACATAAATACATAAAACTTTGTAAATGAAAATTTAGCTTCGATCCAAATCATTTTAATATACTGATTTTTCTTTTAAAAATTGGGAGGGTCAAACGTCATTTTTGAGATAACGTTTGTTCAGCATTTTTGCTTAGAATTTAGCAAAGAATTCGAATATGGCATACACTTTTTCGAAAAAAAATTGCTCCGCCCTAATGCACACACCTGAAAGCTTGAAATACACTGAGCGTTAGAGAATGAATGGTAAAATAATGAGAGAAATATAATCTTTTCTTTCTTTAAGAAACTTAAGTGTTAAACTTTGACTCTAAACTCTAAGCTTTGATAACTTTTCTGACGCTTAGAGTAACAACACATTCAGAGAAAAACATCGCTCACTAAGTTATGGCTACCATTTACCAAAATTTCACAACAGTTGACTCGGCTGAATGCGGCCAATGTGTTTTGGCTATTATAGTTGAAAAATTTGTGCTATAATTTGGATATGAAAGGAGGATGATTGGGAATAAAAGGAGAATTCAAGGCGAAAAAGAAGGTTTTCGAAGTTTTTGGCAAAAAAAAAATAATGATCCTTCCAAAAGGATGGGATGGTTATCCATTACCCATACTTCTACTTAAGACTTTATAAAACACTTAAAGGTTCTGATAAATCAGCTATAATAACTTAAACCTAACTCTATATAACTGGCCTGTTGATATAGTTGGATGGTATTTACCAGTTTTATGAGGATTTTCATACCTGATAAGGTGTTTAAAAATGTATTTCAATCGTTACTTACGTAGGCTTACGTAATTTTGTTGAAGTCTAAACAAATAATTTGATACATGGTACTTTGTTGATCGACTTGTTCTTTAATCAGCGTATAACTTTTTCAGCTAATCGTTTAAGTTTGTTTTTGATCATAGTTTAGAAGATAAGGATGATAGATCCTTCTGATATTGTTGAAATAATATGTTTTCATATTCCTGTAAAAAAGGCATATAACTCTTTCGACTGAAAATATAAGTATTTTATGACTATATTTATTTGCGAGAGATGCTTACACGATATTATTTGCACTTTCAAGTTTTTTCATTTTTTTAAAAATTTTCTTTTAAATTTTTTTTTATTTTTTTTTATTTAGCATTCCTTTATAGACTTTTAGTAATGTTGTCCGTCCTAATCCGTGCTAAATTTAGTTTAAATCTTAGCTAACATTCTTATATTTATATACGAATCCATAAAAATTTCTATTTTAGAAATTTAATAAATTAAGATTTTATATTCTTTCACAATAACTCGCCTCATTCGTCTCTTCATCATCCAAGTATAAAAAAACTACTTAAGGTAACTGGCCAAGAATACATCTCATAAATAACTCTTCTCACCATCAGAGTTAGTTAAGCCTTACGTATTATCAAGATTTGTAAAGCTCGAATAGAAAAGTACCTATAGTACATGTGAACATTTAAACGTAACAGAGAAGCTTTGTACCCAATTAGATTTTGAGTGGGATTTTTTCGAAGTTCTCGAAATAATTTAATTTTCTACTTAAGGGCAGGTTCTCATCTAAAATACGTTGAAGTTCCTGATTTTTTTTCATTTTTGTTCAGTAAATGAACACCTTGAGTTTTTTGACAGTTATTTACTGATTCGTAAACTGAAGGAAAATATTCGTTTTGGTAAATGAAAGTGTTATGTGAAGTGTCAAAACGCCGTCAAACATCACGTTAAAAAAGGTGCGCAAACGGTTTACATCGCCCAGCACGATCATGTCATCCAAAATAAAGAATAACAGAAAATTTATAAATTATATTATATATACTGGAGGTTATACCTATAATATCAGTAAATAGTTGAAAATTACAAATATGGCGGACATCTAAATTTGAAGTTCATTTTTTTGTAAATTTTTTGTTCTTTAAAATGCAAAAAAAAATAATAAAAAAAAACCCGCCAATATTATTTGAGTTTAAGTATCCAATCCAATATAGGATCCAATCAATTTTATGTACTTTAAAATATAAAAAAAAACCAAGTGAATTCCTAAACTAGTTCTTGAGATATCGTGGAGACCAGTTTAGAAAACATGGTTTTTCAGAAAACGCGTTTTAAGATTTGTATAACAATTTTTTCGAGTTATTAGCTTTCCGTTATTTCAACGTCACAACGCATCTAGCGACATCTGGTAATGCCTGAGGTTACTATTCTTACCACAGTATGGTAGGGAATACAGGCGTGCATTTAAAGAAAATTTATCTGAAATGCTCATTTTTTGTGAGATACTCTTGATGAGATACTTATAATTTTCGTGAAAAAGATGGGATGGGATTCCTTTCTTATGCAATAATTTTTTTATGCAATCGTTATCAGCCAAACCGCTTTAGAAATATATGCTACATATCATAAACTATTAAAAAATCGGAAAAAAACAATTGAGTTTGCTGGTCGAATTGAATGGGCACCTCCCCTTAAGGAATTAAATAATGCTCAGAGTATAATAATTTCTAGTTTGAACCTAGCAGAAACTATGAATTCGAAAAATTTGCGTTCTGACAGCAAAATTATATCTAAACAAAAAAAAGTCCCATAAGCATTGTGTATTTAGCTGTGATATTAGAGGTTTTTCCGACTGCTTGACTGCATTCCAGTATAATAAAGAATATAATTTTTTTATTGGTTGCATAATAAATTATAAATAACAATAATTAAATTGCAATAGTAAAAGTTAAATTCAAAGTGGGTAAAGTTAATCGATTTGAAGAAAAAAACTTTTAATAATAAAAAGTTGGTACAATTTATATATGATGTGTAAAATTATTTCTATGACCCTGCGCAATGCTATTTTCTAGAACATTTGATAATAGTATAATATACACTCAGCCAAAAAAAACATTTTTTTTTTAAAAAATGCATATTAGCTTGAACACATTGACGAAGACAGCAACGACAAGCTGTCAAACAAGGATTGATTTATAAGGTTTAAGGTACATTGACGACGGCTACAGCCGTGCAGCATGTCAAACTTTTTTACATGTATTTCTTAGGGTGATGTTATGCTGGCGGTCAAATGATCTCTGGTCACATTCCTTTTTGCGCTCTTTTTTCATTTGATGAGCTCTGTGCCCAAAGTATGTTATGCTGAGGTCATATGATCCCCAAACATTAGCATACTTTTTGCTACTTTTACTACTTTATCCGAAAAAATTATCATCGTTGAACATGGTTGAGTGCAAGGTTGATTTATAAGGTTGTCGCAAGGGAAAGAGCGAGTACCCATAATTGTTAAATCGAAGTTGACAACCCATAGAAAATCTGCAAGTGCTTCCTTTTATCATCCGTTTTTTGTCGTAGTCATTCGCAAAATTGGCTGGTTTTGACAATTATGGGTACTGAGAAGAGAGTGCGATCAGCCCTGCGACAACCTTATACATCAACCTTGGTTGAGTATTGCTATTAAGCAGGATTCATTACTGCTTTCATACATTTCGTACTGAAATTGTACTATTTTAATGCGAAAACACAAATGTTGTAAATAATTCCGCAACGCAACACTGCTTTGATCCCGTGATTTCATATTTTTATCGAATCATTTGGTGACCGTAGTGGGCAAAATTTATTCTCTCTCTCGCTCTCAATTTTTCAATTTACATTGATACAACAACAATGCGTGCCCATGACGAGCCCATGACCACCAGCATAACATAGCCCTTAGGATAGAAACTGGTGTAATGCTGCCCTTGCCGCAGCGGCCTTGTCGTCGATACACGTCATTCAAATTGAAGGATCATTCAAAATTTGTTGTTGGTTTCCCAGCGAAAAAAAGATAAACTCTCTGCGAGACCGGAAATGAACTTTCAACACTTCATCGCATCAATCAAAATTTTGATGGAGCTCAAGACCTGCATCAATCAATCACAGGGTTGCATAATCAACTTTTCTGGTATTTACAACAACACTTTTAGTCGGCATCGGCCATTCAATCAAAAAATCACGTATGAACAGCTATTCAATCAATTATCTCAAAGAGAGTAAAAGAGAACCAAAAATGCAATATTCTTCATTCAATTTGAATGACGTATAAACTCTGCCAAATAGAATCATAGCCTAGACACATTCACTGCGGCTGCGGACGTGCGGCATCTGTCAAAATTGTGTACATGTATTTCAGTGGTCACAAGCATTATAGGGCCCATACACAGGCGTACATATCCTACAACATGTATGCGTACTGTGTTTTGTTTTTGCCACACACTACCGACTATTTCTTTGAAACTTGACCAAATTTCTTTTAAGATGTGCCCAAAAAATCTATTTTAACTGCCCAAAAACCAAAACGATAAGATGGTACGTGAACAACGCTACTAACTGCACGACTTATTGTACAACTTAATGGTATGTCTGCTTGAAATCAAAAATTTTTGATTTTGTCTTCGCAAACTGACGAACCTTCAAATTAGTCCGCCAACAGCGCCACAAACGGGCAAACATTTCCGCAAACCAGGCGCGGATCCAGGAAAAAATTTCGGGGGGGGTTTTGGAATTTTTTATTTTATGTTTTATTTAAACGTTTGCATATTTATTTACGAAGAAATAATAGTATTTGTGATTATAACATAATATTCAACCTTCGTGTTTTTTTCGACATAATGTCGATAATATTTTCGCATGTTACTTCCACGTCACGATGCACGTTTAATAACGCCAACCCGTTCAATCGTTCTTCACTTGTTTTGCTTCGCAAATAGGTTTTTAATCTGCGTAGAGAAGAAAATGAGCGTTCGCTTGATGCCACGGAAATCGGAAGGGTTGCGCAAATTTGTAGGAACCGATGTATTGATGGGTAAAATTGCTTGTTGCAGTGGTTTAGAGCATCAATAAATGATTTCGCTCGGTTTTCATATGGTATCTTCGAGCAGTGCCTGCAAAAATACGGAGTACATACAAGGTGTAAATATTAAGAGTGAACATAAAAGATTTCCTTTATTTATATGCTCACCTTTTCCACATCGTAAAGTCAACTTCAAATTCTCCCACAACATCTTTCGGCCATTGATTTTCAAAAACTTGAATCGTTTTTTGGATTTCCTCTTTATCAAGCTCTGTGCATTTCGTTGGCAAAATATTTTGAATTTTGGACAGTAATGCACCATTTTCAAGAAATCTTGATCGAAGCTCATCCAAAAAATGATCCAAGAATGGAATTAAAGTTGATCGTCGAAAGTACGATTCCGTGTCACCTTCCAAATAAGCGCAGTTCAGCTGCCGTTGAGTACTCCTTGGAGCTTCAAGCCTTACATTGACTGCCTTAGCTATTTCCGTGGCCCTGAGATAAATTTCGTGGAATTTCTTCTCCGCATTTTCACGCAAATCCATCATTTCTTCGTACAAATCAGTTGAATACTCAATGCAGGTGCTCAAATCGCATTCTATTGTTTGTAGCAACAGGCTCAGGTTTTTCGTCGAGCTGAAAATTGGTTCCAGTATTGTCAATGAAATAATAAATTGAGGTTTGCAAATTGACGAAAGTAGTACGTCAGGCTGTATGCCATCGGATTTTGTATTGCAGCTGTCCAATTTTTCTAATGCTGTGCAAATGTATGGAAATGCATTTTGAAACAGTTTGAGCGAATCGAGGTGCTCCAACGAGTATCGCAAAACTTTAAAAGACGTGTTTGTCTTGCTTCTGGACACAAGGCAAGAATACATTCTTTTAAAACTAAGCCAGCCTTAGTTGAATTACGAAAAAATTTAACGGATTCTTTGACCGTTGAGATGCAATTTCTTATATTTAAACTTGAATAAAACTTGGTAAAAGTATATGAGATTGAGGTTGCTTTGAGAAGTAAGCCACAGATCCGGAAATAACAATCGTATTTGCATGAAATTCGGATATGTTAGAGAGGATGAAATTTAAGGACATATGTGTTTTTCTCAGCTAATTTTTTTAATAAATAATGTGCCAAATCGAATTTAACCACAAACTCAATATTTTCTCTATACAAATCGTATGGGAAAACACAAAAAAAAAAATGCCACCTCTAAATGTTTACCAATTGAGTTGCGCTTCACAGGGGGAGTTCTTTAGGTCAAGAGGAAGGAAAAACGCTGCATCCACGAGCAACTTGTTTTTAGTGAACCACCCTAATACATACATATGTCTTTTTGTAAAGGAGTTTTTTTAAAATTTTTTACAAAGGCGTTTAACTGTACCTTGCGATTTTATAAAATTCAAATCAATTCCAAGTTTTTTATAAGTATTCAACAACGTTTCTGCAAGGACTGCCCCAGTACCATCCTTCAAAGGAACAAAGCATAAAAAGTCTTCACGTAGTTTAAATTCACCATCCATTTCATCTACGTATCGAACGCAAACTGAGAACTGTTCAATTCCACTCACGTCCGTCGTTTCATCGGCAATGGCTGCAACACATTGTGATTTGTTTATACGTTGCACCACTTTGTCGGTTATTATCTGCTTAGCTGTTTCAATAATTTCGTTCTGAATACCATAACTTAGGTACGTAGCGTTTGCCCCAGCGGTTGCAAGGTGTTTTCCCAGAATCTCATCGCCACTTTCTACTGCGAATCGTAGGAGTGCCCTAAAATTTCCATCATTTTCTTTTTGCATTTCCAAGGACAGTTTTCCGTCGTCGCGATGGCCCCTCAATGCTATCCCCTGCCTACCGCACAGTAGAACGGTTCTAATGATTGGAACCAACTTTTTCCTGTTTTCGTACTGTTGTCGCTTTCGTCCAGAATCAATTTGGCAGATAATATCATTTTTTTTATTCTCATAAATTAGTTTAAAATTTACTACATCTTCTGCTGCTTTTTTATGGTATTCCTTGTCTTGATGTTCCTTAAATTTTTCGAGTGCTTTTTTCCAATTTTTGAATGGAGTGCTTATCAGGGATTGAAGGTTCTGGTAACTTCCTTTTCCTACTTCTTTTTCGAAAAATAGCATACAAAATCGACAGTATGCTCCGTCCTCTTTTGCCGAATATGCTAACCAAATAAAATTTTGGAACCAAGACAATTGAAATTTTAAATTTCTATTAACTGAAATAGGAAACTTGAAATTGATATCTGGGGTCCAAACCCGTTCAAGGACTTCGTACTTCTCATCGTCATTAAGTTGCCGTTTGCAAAAACTTGAGACGTCATTAGGAGGCGCCTGAAAAGTCATCAAAATGGACTTATTTTCAAGAAAGCATAGTGAAAGGCTTTTAAGAGAAGGAGCAAAGTGTAAATACAAATTACATATTAGAAAAAAAACTATTTTAATGGTTGAAAGCACAAAAAATGTCTCATATTTTTGTTAGTTTATATGTATATAATTTATTTTTAATAAATCGCTTATTCTGCAAACTGGCGAATTCCATTCCTGGGCAAAATAAGTTAATGATGCAGGAATTTACCTTATTTTATTTTGCCAAATTACAAAATAAAGGACATAAAATAAAAATAATTTTATTAAAAAAATCGACTCTAAACCGTTTTGCATATTAGGCCGTCGATGTGTAATTTTTTTTCTTGTAATTTGATGGAAAGTAATGTGCGAGAGTAGAGAACATTCATCATGCACGGCACTGTATACTACACGGAGAGAATCGTTGTCTATTACAGGGAAAAAATCCACACAATTTGAATTTGGTTTAGCGCCTAAGCAATAAAGCGTTGATTTGAGAAAAACATTTTCTTGTTTATCGGAGAAAAATAATGTGTGAAAAATAAAAGTTTGATAAATCCATTAAGAAAATTAAGGCTTATTTTAAGGATAATTTTCTTATTAATCAAAAGAAGCATAAAAATTGGCATTATTTTAATTAATTTTTAAAGATCCAAGGCCTTATAAAAACAAAGTTTGATTTTAGATTCAAAAGGAGAGGAATAGAGTATGAGAGAAAGAATTGAGCAGAACAGATGTGAAAGACAATTTGAATTTTTCATTTATTGCCAACATTTTACACAATTAAATTTCGGATTTTTGGTTTCCTTAATTCTTAAATATTGAAAAAAAACAAAGAAAGTGAAAAAAGCTTTGCTAACCTGGACTATAAATAACAAGGCAATAAAGTAAAACTCCTCACTTTACGATTATTTGACAGGGCTCAAATTAATTTTTTTGTTTTAAAAACCAAGTAAATTTGTTTTATAAATAATAGACAAAAATTTCCCTCCGTGTACATATCATAGGTGATACTTACAAGATCAGTAGTAGCTGCTCCTGATTGTGAAGGCTCTGTCTTTTTTTTTTATTTGGAGGACTGGACAAATCGTTAGCTCCTTCTTTATTAATCGCATCCGTTTGCGTCGGCTTGAAAAATTCCGAAATTTTTTTTTAACTCATTTTATATAACTTAGTTTTCACAATTTGGAATCGAACACGCTTATCACTTTAATGACACAATGCTATTAAACTGTCGAAAGCCTGAAATTCCGAAATTTGACTCAAAGCTAAAAAATTTGAACGCAACCGTAAACACGTGCAACATTTAAGAAAACTTAAAATATGTGAGATTTCAGTTTTTTATTTGCAGTTTTTCATTCTGATCATGGTATGCTGTGAAAATTCAAAAAAGCTCAGCCAATGAGCGCTGTGCATCTGCGAAACGCTGGCGACGCGCTGCTTCTGATTGATGTGGCCAGACCGATTTTGAAAAATATGTTTTTTGACAGAAAAAAATATTCCATTTCTTTTTATTCCACAAATATTCTTATGTTAAAAAAAAAAATATAAATAGGCGCTTGGTTTTTGATTGTTTTGATTGTTAACAAATTTTGCATAAAACATTTACATATGTAGTGTAAGAACAAATTAAAAGTTTTTATGTGTTCGCTTATACTTTACTTTAACAAAACAAATATTTTAAGAATTTCGGGGGGGGTTTGAACCCCCTAAACCCCCCCTGGATCCGCCACTGCCGCAAACCAATCAAGTTCGCGAACATGTCCGCCTGTGTATGGACCCTATTAACGACAAAACTCAAAATATCGTAAGAAACTATATTTTATGAGAACTAACTACGACCATTTAATCTGAAATATACGACTCGTTACAAAAGAAATATTTGCACACATACAGTGAATCAAAAAGAAAAAAAACAAAAATATTATGGCATTATTTGAAAATTGAAAGTTTTTTTTATTATTCACTGCAAAAATTTTTCATTTTATTTTTATGTATTATGTTATTAAAAAACAAAAAAGTCACAATTTTACGCAAAAAAAGTTGAGGCACATGTGTAAAAAATTTTAATATATTTTTCATACATTTAATATTTTGTTAGGCCTCCTTTGGCTTGAATAACTTGTTGTAAGCGCCTTTGCATACTCCCAACTATGTTTGATGTCTGTTTGGGTGTTATATTTTCCCATTCTTGGCGAAGGGCCTCTTTTAGTTAATCTTTTGATGATATGCGATGGCTCCGAATTTTTTTCTCCTATAATTACCAAATATGTTCAATAGCATTCATATCTGGCGACTGTGGAGGTGTTTTGAGCTGCTGGCAATGGTAAATAAGCCATTCCTGCACAAGGTACGACGCATATTTCGGGTTGTTATCTTGCTGGAACAAAAATGTCTAGGAAACAAATTGTCTTTCAAAATATTCAAATAAGAGCACTTATTAATTTTTTCATCTATAAAGACAAGATTCCCCACTCCAGAAGCCGCCATACACCCCCACACCATGACATTACCACCGCCGTGTTTGACTGTTTTAATAACGTTTTTTTCTTGGAGCTCATTGTTTGGTTTCCGCCAAACTTTTTGTGCACCATCTGATCCAAAAGGGTTGAACTTTGATTCATCACTAAATATTACACTGTTCCAGAATGATTCCGATTGATGCACATGAAGTTTTGCAAACTCCAGCCTCTTTTTCTTATTAATAGCCGAAATAAATGGTTTGCGCCGAGGAACTCTTCCATGAAAACCAGTTTTATATAGAGTATTGCTTATTGTTTGGGGATCGAAGTTTTTATTGACATTTTGCTGCTTTTCATTTTGGGCCACTGCAGCTACAACAGCGGGCTCCTGGCGTGGTGTTAATATTTTTGGGCGTCCAGATCTGCTTTCACGCTCTAATTTTCCCGTATTTATGTAATGTTTTATAATGTTTCGCACACTTGTATAAGGCCTCTGCACTATATCACCAATTTCGGGATAAGATTTTTGCTGCACATGAAGGTTTATAACAACTTTTCGAACATCTACCGAAATTTCTGTATGACTGCTCATTCGCTCATTCAATCGCGACATCAAGATCAACACTAACTAAAATCAATTGAAAATTGGATAGCCGCGCAATAATTATGTGCAGAAAACGGAATAGATCAAAGTGAACTATAGATTACCATTATATTTGCAAAAACAAGGTACACATACAGCCCGTGCCTAAACTTTTTCATATGCATTTTTTCTTCTTCCGCTTATATTTCGAGTAGTGTATAAAGTCAAGGAATTTTTTTGTATATTTCAAATAAAATTCATCAAATGAAACTGAATTGCAACTCCATTAAAAAGTTGGCCAAATTAGTTGCTTTTAAATATTAAAGCAAAGTTCTTCTCAGAAAAATTTACTGTGTCTAAACTTTTTTGATTTACTGTAAGTGGTTATCTTTTCTGTACAAAAAACGGATTTCTGCCATAGATTGGCAATAAAGAAAATGCCATATCGTTTTTTTACGATATTTTGAGTTATGTCGTTAATGCTTGTGACCACAGATTTCTTAGGCATTGCTTACACTTTCATTCATTCAAATTGAAGGATCATTCAAAATTTGTTGTTGTTTTCCCAGCGAAAAAAAAGATGAACTCTCTGCGAGAGCGGAAATGAGCTTTCAACACTTCATCGCATCAATCAAAATTTTGATGGTGCTCAAGACCTGCATCAATCAATCACAGGGTTGCATTATCAACTTTTCTGGTACTTACAACAACACTTTTAGTCGGCATCGGCCATTTAATCAAAAAATCACGTGTGAGCAGCTATTCAATCAAATATTTCCAAGAGAGTAAAAGAGAACCAAAAATGCGATATTCTTCATGCAATTTGAATGGCGTATAAGCTCTGCCTTATGGAGAGATACTGGTGTAATGCCGCCCTTGCCGCTGCGGATTTGTCGACGATATTGAAGCATTCCTAATTTGACAGCATGTTGTGGCAGCCGCAATCAATGTGTTTAGGTCGTAAAACAACTGCGAAACGTGAGCATAAAGAAACTCGAGATGAACAGCTGATTTTAATATCTAGCCCGCTTTATTCTGCTTTCTACTTCATTCCTCTCCGAATCGGCTCTATCTTATATTTCTGCCATTGGTAGAAGCATGATTGAATTATAAGTTTGTTGCAGCGCAGATCGTACTCTGTTCTCAGTACCCATAATTGTCAAAATCAGCAAATTTTGCGAATGAATACGAAAGAAGATCAGATGAAAAAAAAAGCAATTGCATAATTTCTATGAGCTATTTGACCAAGGTTGTACTCTCTTTCTCAGCTACCATTATTGTCAAAATCAATACAAATAATTTTCTGCTACTTGGCAAACTGAATCCGAGTCTACGCGTAATGTTGTTTTTGCTATTTGACAGTTATGGTAGTCGGCTCTCAGTCGCCATTTATTCTACCATGGATTTGACGATTATGGGTACTGCTAGGACTGCCAGATATTTTTTGACAAAAAATCGGGTTTTTTGTATACAAAACTCACTGATTGAAAGCCCAAATTAATGAAGAAATCCATATGGATACATAATTTTTAAGACTAAAAACAAAAAAAAAAATGTTGTAAGTTGCAAATCTTGCAGATTTGTCATTTTTGGGTTTTTTAAATCAAAGCCATAAAATTGTTTACAGTCCATTCCTATGTAAAACTTTATTGGTATATCTGCTTTCACATTTTCAATGCGGAGTAATTTGGATAATCCGTCCACACTAACTCGCTAAGTGAAAACAGTCGTTCTGCATCGGCATTTCATGTTGGTATTGATGAAACAAACTGAAATACCTTTAAAGTATTTGGCAGTGGGCTTGCTTACAATAAGAAACTTCATTTTTCAATTGGTTTTTTGTTAATTTAGGACATTTGCTACAAATTTGTAGATGTAGATTGTAGATTGTAGAATTTTAACATTGCTCTATTTGCTCTGACCATAATTGTCAAAGTCCAAAGCAAACATATTGGCACTGTTTACACGTCATTCAAGTTCAAAAACTTCATTAAAAAAACAAGTACAAGTAGGTATTAACATATTTACATGAATATATATATGTATATATTTACATGTCGGGCAAATGTGGCTTGAATGCGCAGGCCGACTTTAATATTTTATTTTTTCTCCATTGTAAGAAATTTTATTGCCTCACTGACTTACTGCTTTCTATAGTACTGTCCCTGCTGTTGGGAAGTTGTTTTGCGAATCATCAGCTGATGGACATTCCACTTAACATATTTCTTTATTCATGACAGCACCTACAGCTCGTAGTGGGTCCTTCTGGGATGGTTCCAAAAGTATTGCTCACTAGAGTGGTTCTTATTTGCATGGGGCAAAATTTTTTTCTTCTGCCTTTCAAGGACAGACCAGGGGTTTGTTCCTTTGCGAAACTGTAATAAGCTGTGAAATTTTCAGGAAAAAAAGCGACCTTTCTGTATTTTAACTACTGGGGTCTTTGAATCTGTTTTGAGTTAAGTTCCTTTTAATTTTTGATAAATCGGTTTCGCTTGGACAAATAGATTCTACTTTCAATATTTTTAGAACTAGTTGAGCCATTTTAACTTTTTTGGGTTTAGTGGACTCCTTGGACAAAAATTTTTTTGAAAATAAGATCCAATTGTACAAATAAGTTTACTTGGATTATTTTTAGAACTACTTGAGTCATTGGAACTTTTTGGGGTTTGTGCAATGCTTGGGCAAAAATAAATGGTTCTATGGCAAAAAGGTTCCACTTGGATTATTTATAGTACTAGTATGATTATTGGAACCTTTTTTTATGTTCTATGGACCTATTGGGCAATTTTATGTATCTTCAATTTTTATCACGTTTTCAACATTATAAAAATTAAATAAGCACTGAAAATAGAAATTGAAATGTCAAAACAACGCCAACTTACGACGCAACTGACTTACGTATGTGTTGATGTGTACTTAAATACCACAGAATTCGGCATCAGCTGTCCTGATATGCGAAAAAAGAGAGTTGAATATAAATACACATAAAGAAGATATATATCACCATTCGCGATTTGCTACGCCATAGTGTATTTTGTATTACAGCGCCCTCTGGCGTTCAAGATATAGCAAAATTCATAGCGCCAAAAGACTCACGCACCCGAAAACCTCTTTTAAAAGTCATACTTATCGGATAAGTTGTTTTTATTTTTTTGCGATATGTGTACAACACCGCCCTCTGATCAAAAAAGTCTTTTCGATTCTCGAAAATCCAAATTTTTCATCCAAATCGGTTGAGTGGGCTTGGAGTGTTTCACGATTTCTTACGAGTTTCTCTGGTGCTTAAGATAGCGCAAAAAAAAAAACGAAAATTCCCATCGTATTCGAAAATCTCTATGTAAAAACTTTTACATAAATCGTATGTACAGCTAAGGAGTTTTTCGAGATTTTTAAACCTTTGTACTACAGTGCCATCTGGTGTTCAATATAGAACAAAACAGATAAGTTATAGAAACTACCGTACCCGAAATTTTTAATTTGAAAACCCCTATATAAAAATTTTTATGTAAATTGTATGACCGATTTCCGAGGCAAACTATAAAAAAATTCCTGGAACCCGATCGCAGCGCCACCTACCTGGTTCAGATGTAAATTTGAAACATCCAGGGGCATACTCAAACCCACACACAAACTGTCAACAAAATCGGTGAAGCCGTTTATTAACAGTTTAATAACATACCCACTTAGAGAAAATCTTTTGTACAACAAAGCCCTCATGTTTTCGAAACAGAGCAAAAGAGATAGCGCCAGAACCCTTTCCGTAAACAAAAATCCTTTTTTAAAAATGTTCATCCAAATCGGATGCGCGGTTTTGGAGTTTTTCACAATTTCTTATGAAATTTGTACTACAGCAACCTCTGATGTTCAAGATAGTGCAAAAAAGATAAGTCTCAAAACACTCACCGATCAGAAAACTCCTATATACCAATTTTCATGCAAAACGGATAAACGGCTTAAGACTTTTTCGACTTTTTTAAAATATTTATCCTACAGCGCCCTCTGATATTCAAGATTGAACAGAGTAGATAAGTCATAAAAACTCACCGTATCCGAAAGCCGCTACATACAAACTTTCATGCAAATTATAAAAAAATGTCTGAAACCCGCTCGCAGCGCCGCGTAGCGGGTCGAACCTATTTTACTGGAAAAAAGTAGCCTATATGTTGACCAGAGACATATAGAACCTAAATGTCAAGCTTTATTTAAATCCATCCAGTGGTTTTCGCGTGCTGCTTTAACAGACAGACAAAAATTGTGAAAATGTGATTTTTGGAATCCAGGTCATTCAAAATGTCTAACGCAAAAATAATTTTAAAAAGATATTTAATTTATAGATTTTTTATAATTTTATTTACACATATATAAATTTTTTTACAATTTTACTGTTTTTGGCTAAAATACAATTAGTGAAACTTATGTGGAAAATGTCAACAATAAAAATTCAATTAATTTCGTATCTGTTACATGTAGTATCGCTTGGCGGGTCCTTATGAAGTGATGAAAGTTAATTTTCACTCTGGTAAAGAGTTCATCTAATTTTTTGCAACGAAATCGATAACAAATTTTTAATGATCCTTCAATTTGAATGACGTGTAAGCAGTGCCTTAAGTGCCTGCTACCTTTTATGTTGTAGTGTAGAATTTGTATGTTATGATTTTGTGCAACCCTGCCAGTAGCTGGTTGAAATGTCGAATTTAAGTGTTTTAGAATTCTTTGGTTTGTTTGGAATTAAAATAGAAATTACAAAAAAGAAATGGCCAGCGAATCTTTGATAAACATAAAAACCGAGCAAGTAGAAGAAATGCAGCCAGTGCATCATGGCGAATATGACGATTCAAGTACCGAAGATGCCGCAACGTCAGAACAGTGTGATTCGGCTAAAAAAACTGGCCGTGATAACAAATTTATTTCTCCGTACAATAAAAGAAGAATCCTAAAATTGCTGACGATCAATGGCTGCAGCGCCTGGAGCTATGCCCAGACCGTATCTAAATTTCAAGTTGATCCTGATCATCTGCGGGGTAAGCACGGTTTCTAGTTGATATTAAGCAGTGCCATTTAAAATGATTACTCTTCCAGAGTACTTAAATGGACAAGTTGAGCAGGCTGTTAAACATGTTGGTGAAGAATGTGACTCACTTTGTTTTGAAAATATAACCGATTGGCTGCTGCTGCTGAAGGAAGTAGGCTTCAATGAATTTTGTGATTTTGAACCGGCTCTTATCGTAAAAGCAATCGCCAACAATGAGGATCAACCCAGTGCTGAGGAAATGGGTGGCATTGATTTAAAGTAAGACCGAATTGAGTTAACACAATGCATTATTGTTCTTGAAATGTTTGTACTCTTAGGTCAATCTACAAATTTCTGGGCAATGCTCTGATGGGACTTCCGCAAGTCAAACTGAATTCAGACAGCGCAAAATTCTTAGCAGATGAATTTGAGGTAATCGGGGTTGTTGTAGAAACCAAGAGCTCTTGGAACCAGAATCAAAACCGACAAATATTTCGCCAGGTGGCATCGAATAACATAGGTTCCTGTGACACCTAAAAGAGATATCGAGTCCAATTCGAACATAAGATCACCAAATCAGCATCCATGATACCCAAGCAAAATAGTTGTCAGTTTCAATTCCGATTCCAAGACCACTTGGTTTCTACAACAACCCCGAATATATGTATCAATATTCTTGTGGAAAAAGGAGTTATTAAGCACTTAATTTTGAAAGTACCATGACAAAAAGCGCATATTAATAATTTCAAACTTTTGTTTGTAGAACTTAATATTCCACCGTTACGTCACAAAAGTCTTTGTCAATTTTTTAACATTTATTAATTTTATTTTAGAGCTTAATCAATGATGTCAATGAAACTGAAGCTGAAGATGAAACAAAACAAATAAAAGATATTTTACTAAGAGATGCAACCTCTGAAAAGGAAGTTCCCAAGCTAAGAGCCAAGCTGAGTTTAGATCCTTTAGAAATCGATCCTGCCCTTATAAATTTGCTATAGCTTCTTTAAGCTTAACTGATAAAATATTGTTTTAAGGAACTATTGTTTAGTGCATAGAATAATGAAGTAAGAGTTTGCTATAGCTATAAATTAATATATAATTATAAATAAATACATGTATAAATATATATATAATATATATATTATAAATATATTATACATATACCATATATGTAATCTTTTAAAATTGCTTAAAATTCACTGTCAGTATCTTAAAAAAAAAAGAAATATTTTTAGAAGAAATTACATGAGCCCATGATATAAGAAACAAGGTGGTAGTGACACTCCCTTTGGCGAACTTAAGGCTCCTATTATGTATTTCAACTCAACTAAGTTGACTAGGTCAACTTTTAGCTCAATTTTTTTTTGTATAACGTATTGCAAACAATTCACTTGAACCATGTAGTTATGAAACTATTAAGGCCTAGTTTCAATTTTTTGGGTAAAGAAGCGAGCTTTTTTGAATGACTGTATTTTATTAAATATCGAAATAACTCTTATCTTTAGTTAAGTCTTAAATTAACGATTTTATTCATCAGTATTTATTAGGTGTGTTTCCGTACTTTACACTGTAAGATTTGTGTAAGTTCAAACTGAGTAAAAATTAAATGTGAGAATAGTTGCAAAAGTACGGAAACAGCTTCTAGTAAGTTTCAAGCACAAAACAGCTGATTTTGACTGCGGACATGTCAAACGTAAATTGCGCCAATTAAAATGATCGTCAATTTGTTTGTGAAGTTGATGCTTGTTCTTACTTTACTCGGAGTCTTGAGTTCTAGCACTCTCTGTGCACTTTGTGTGCTCGAGAGAGCGGTTTTATGCTTGTTCTTCTCCCATTTTAAGCACAGAAAGTACGGAAACAGAAAATAGTGTCCCACAAGTTACACAGTGTGAGTACGGAAACACACCTATTGTTGACCGTCGTGAACGAAAGGTCTGTTGTGGCTTGCATGATATCTCTTCTCCAGGGAGCGAAAAACAAAAAAATTAAAGAAGGTTGTTTTTAAACCAATTTTGCCTTGTGAGTGAATCGACAATAAGTTTAAAAATAAAAAAATGCCGCATAAATTAAAAAAAAAATTTCGTGCACGAAATGGGACCTTATAAATTAAATAGAGAGGAACAAAAATTTTTTATATTTGATTTTGTCGGTTCACTCACACCGTATTTAATTTTTAAAAATAATAAAACAAGATTTGAGTTAATCGGAGTAGTACTTTTCGAATAAGAGTGCAAGCCGTTTCAAAAAATGTCATTTCGAGAAAAACTCGTTTAAAGTTTTTGTTTACCTTTATGAGCGTTGACCTCTCAAAAAAACATAAATATCTCTTAAACGGCTTCGAAATTTATTATGGAATTTTTTGGCACATTCTTATCTTTTTCAAAACAATATAATAAAGGAAAAAATTCGAAAGTTTTTCTAAAAAACTGAAATTGGGCCTAAAAAGATAAGGCAAAGTACATGGTTCAACTGACATGCATTTAATAAGTTATACGAAAAAAACTTAGTTGAATCTAGTCAACTTAATTAAGTTGCTATACATAATAGGGGCCTAAGTGTAAAAATGTAAAAAAAGAAGGGCACGCGTACTTAGGCACTTTAGGAGTCAGGGTTTTTTCGGGAAATCTTGCCTTATAAAATAGATTTTCTTAAACATTCGTTCAACGCTAATTTAGGTACGCACTTTTTAAGGCTTTACGCATTCTCTACACAGCCTTGCTAAAATTGTTATGCTTTTACAAAAATTAAGAATTCTTTTACATTTGATAATCTGTTACTGAAAAAAGTACGACAAAGGCCGGGTGTGGAGCATGTCAATACGGCCGTTCACTTTATCAAATTTTTCATCCAATAAGTCATCAAAAAATTTGACAAACAGAAATATATATGGAATTTGACATGTGAACACTCATCAAATTGTTGGTCGCATCGTTCGATGAAAATCAAAATTTTTTGATTTGTCGGTTGTTTGCCAACGATTTGATAAGAAAATTGACGTGTGAACACTCGTCAAATTTTCTAGTGCGATTTCGTTACTTAAAAAAAGATTTCAACGTGAACACATCAATTCATAATGCACGATGAAGATTTTTGTAATGATTTTATTGAAATTTATAGCCAAAATCCAGAAATGAACATTTGCGTCGTCAAACTGTTTCACCAACGATTTGATGATAATGTGATAACAGCTCTTTTCTTCACCAGCTGTTCTGCTCACCAGACTTGCATGAAGTTAATGGTATGTATAGACTCTACTCGCTTATCACTGGATAGTGCTGGTAACCGATTGTTATCAGTTTAACTGCTTAATTGTTTAACCTTTATATAAAAATTAATTATTTAATTAAAAAGTAATTAAATTTTAAATTACTCATTGATCTGGTAAACTTAACAGTGAAATAGTGCCGAATCTCGGCTTACAAAAACAATAGGCTTATTAACCATAAATTTACTAAAGCTTTTATTTCTACTTAAGCCCACTTTTAATAATTGAAGAGTTTTTCAGCTCTTATGAAGAAGAATAATGCAAGTGAATAACATAACAGTAATTTTGCAATTCTGCACTGATAAGTGCATTGAATCTTGAACCCTATGCGAATTGATATGGAATATAGAATAATGGTGTTCATGCAATGCCGTATATATGATATACATATATATAATAACCTATGGGTTATTGGATATGAAGTACATTCGTGGTTTTGTATAAAGAATCTCATTTTGAGTTTTTGACTATACCTTCACTGGCCTCACAACGACAACTCAATTTGAGGCTGAGTTTGTATTTCGTAAGCATCAAGCATCTCGGTGCACTCAATTTCTTCTTTTTAAACAGGTCCAGAAAGTACATACAAACATGATGTGCTTGACTTGCAAGTATATGCAATGATTTCTTTTCATCTTGCTTGGATGCTTAAGCTGAAGTTAACATGGCAAACTCAGAGTTAGTATTTCGTTAGCATCAAGCAGCTCGGAGTGCTCAATTTCTTCTTTTAAGTATGTCGAGCAAGTGCATACAAACATGTCCTTGGCTTGCAAGCATAAGCAACGATTTATTTTCTGCCTTAAGCACTTAAGCTGTAGCTCGTTCCTGTAACAAAATCGGTAAATTACCGATTTGTGCGACGTCATATCGATCCCTAGTTACCGATTTCATGACAACTAATGTTTCTGTACGTTTAAATCGGTAAAAACTCGGACCGTGATGTAAAAGAACACAAATCGAGAAGAAACGCTGGGAAATTGAGTCAAATGCCAAGCAGCTGTTTAAGGGTATTTATTTTATTTTATGTGCGCTAAAGTTTTATAATAAATAGGTAATCAAAAGTTTTTTAGTGAACAGTGAAGTGAGTTAGAAGTATTAGAAAATCAATTATTTAATGGATTATTGTTTCAATAACATTCAAATGCATTCAAAAATGCAGTGACCCCTTCCGACGTGCCGGTGCTGCTTCAGTAAGTTCAACAGCCTACGTCACTGTTGTTTCGAAACTCGTCCGGATTTAATTTGCTCTTCAAATAAATGTTATTAGTTATATATATATACATATTAGTAATATATACAAACATAAAAAAGTCAACTTTAATGAAAACAACCATTTTTACAGGTATATTTCGAGTATTTATAACTTAATAATATAATTAATATTCATATAACTTAATAACACACAACATTACTGACATTGGATAAATCGGTAGAATACTCACTTGCCGCAAAGCCAGTGAGAAAGTGACACATTTTTATCGATTTACTTTTTGTACAGAAACACTTTTTTAAAAGGTTCCATTGAAATCAAATCGGAACAGGTGACAGCTTATTGATTTGAAAAAACGACCGAAATGGACAGAAATCGATACAGATTCGTACAGAAACATTGCAGGTGAGAGTGACGTTAAAGTGACGTCAAACCAGTAATATGAGCCGGTAACATGACAAACAATTGAAAATACCCAGCATGCGAATGTGCTGGCCTGTTATTTTGAGTTGAAGTTATGAAGTATTGCTTTGGAGTGCTTGTCAGCAATGTAGTCAATCATTCAGTGGTTTATATTTAACAAAACCAGTGAGAAAAAAAGGATAAAAAAGTAATACTTATGAAGAATATATTGTATTAAATACAGGCATATAATATATTGTGTGTTCAATGTACTAAAATCCTGAATGTAATAGAATTAATAATATGAAAAGACACAATAAAAATGTTCATAAAACAGACATTTGCAGGTTAAAAATTTTTTTTTGTACAATCCATTTTTAATTTACAAGACCAAAATATTAAATTAAAATTAATAAAATAAGTACTATATTGAGATTTTGAAACATTTTGAATTGAATGAAACTGAATAAAAAAATTAATGAATAAAAAACAAATAAAGAAAAAAAAATCCAGAGAAATTAAAAAAAAAACTACAGCAACGAATGGTTTTCCACCATATAGGAAAATACTGAAACAACATTAAATTTATAGCAAACGAAACTCAACCCGATAACCATACTGTCAGGCACTGATGGGCGCCGTAGACTACATGATGTCGATAATGCTATTTGCTACAATGTCGTGTAGACAATCACTATTAACAACGTGTCGACAATACACCGAGAACCTTAGCTGTCAAGTGTTTTATTATATAATGTGCGGTCACATTATCAAATTATTCATCAAAATATTGGTCAAACAGTTTGACCACGCGAGTGTTCATACTATCAAATTTTTCGTCAAATTTCATTATTGTCTTGCACACCGAAGTGAACACATCAGCAGCACTCCATATGCTTTATTTCTAAATTATCTTTTTTTTGAAAATTTCCGATTAAATCTGCCAGTTATGGATGTAGTCTATAAATTTCAATAAAATCATTACAAAAATCTTCTTCATCGTGCATTTTGAATTGATGTGTTCGCGTTGAAATCTTTTTTTAGTGATGAAATCGCATTAGAAAATTTGACGAGTGTTCACACGTCAAATTTTTCATCAAATCGTTGGTCAAACAACCGAAAAATCAAAATATTTTGATTTTCGTCAAACGATTTGACCAACAGTTTGATGAGTGTTCACATGTCAAATTTTTCGTCAAATTCCATATATATTTCTGTTGGTCAAATTTTTTGATGACTTGTTGGATGAAAAATTTGATCATGTGACCGGGCCCATTGACTGAGTAAAATGGCAGCCGGATTTTATAGCAGGCATTTCATTTTTCCATTGTTAAATTGCATTTAAATAAAAGTTTTTAAGCGGCAAAAACACTCGAGTAAAGAATATGAAAGAAATATATAAGAACAATGGCTTATGCTTAATTTTTAACAAATAACAAATAATTTGTTTGACAACTGCAGTATGGCCAGTTAATTTTTTACATTCTCGACACTTATGCTGTAATTTTTCACATGTTCGACATTGTCTACACTATTGTCGACATAATCGACATTGTCTACACCAATGACTATATTTTCGACACCAAAATGTCGACTTTTAAAGTCGACGCGTCGAGTCATCACTACTATCAGGCTAAAAGTGTGGTGCATTTTTTATTTTTCGGATTGCAATAAACGAGCCGAGCAGCTCCAAGCAGATTTTCATGACTTATGCTTGAGAGTACAAACCTGTTTATAATACTTGCCGCTGAAGCAGGTTAATTTTTCAGTGCTCTCTTTATAAGCTAGAATGGTGCGCTTGAGTCAAACATTCACCGAGTTATAGCGAAACATCAACGCTTATAAGTAGAGCAACATATTCGACGAGTACAGAAACGTGCCTGGCTTAAAAGTTTCTCATTTTAAAGTATATAATAACCCTGCTTTGAGGTCCAAGTTACGTGATGCGAATTTTGGTAAATTTTATGACCCACTCTGTGTTTTCATTGTACTAATTTGACTAAGTCGCGGCTTAAATTGGTCAAGAATTGACGATATATTCTTGAATTTATCGACGCGAGACGAGGACATCAAAGTGAGAGAAGGTAAATTTTAAAGAGAATAGCAAAGAATTGAAGTCAAGTCTTGATCAGTGTATATCATGTCTAAGGAATTTTTTGTGGGAATTGCTTTAAAGTGCCCAATTGAATAAAAATCACATTCTTAAGCATTAATACTCGTATAACTCTAAGCGCCGCTTTCTCAATGTCCGGCTAAGCACTAATCAGAACTTTAATTAGCGGGCTGTAAAAAAGCTCTTTCTAAATGTGTGATCAAGTTAACTGCAAGTTGTGGTTCCGGCTAGCTGCTTATCAGAAGAACTCCCCTGCATGCTCGTCTGTCAAGAAAAGAAGAATAATTTCTTCATTTGAACTAAAATTAGGCAGTCTGATGCTTTTTCCACTTTAAATAAAAGCTTACATTTACAAAACAATAACAAGTATCACAAAAAAACGTAAACAAATGACAGCTTATATGTGGTTTTAGCGTATTCACAATTAAAAAATTCATAGTTGGGAATGTAAGCGATGGTTCCTTAACCAGCACTTCGTGAAAGCGATATTGTTTTTTTAAGGTTTTCGACACGTTCTCAACTTGTTCAACGCAACACGGCTTTTTGCAATTTTTATCGGCGGCTTGTTGCATCAGTTTGTTTGTTTTGTGAATTCAATTATTTGTAGTGCAGTACGCTATATATTAATCAAGGTGAATAAGTTAATTAATTAGTTAATTTTTTCATTAATAGAATGTAGAAGAAGATGAAATAGTTTGCAGTATAAATGAGCAAGTGTTAAATATTCATTAATGTAAGAAGTCGGAAAACATGAATTATTATATAATTACACATGTTGCACGACTTTTGAAGCAATTTTGAAAGCATTCGGTTTAAAGTTGCATTGCTTTTCAACTTTTTCGCTGTTGCTTTGAAGTTGCGTTGGAGTTGCGTTGACCAAGTGTGGAAAAGGCCTAACCGGACATTGAGAAAGCGGCCCTAAGAATGGAAAATTCTTAGATCGGGCTAATCAGATTTAATGTAAGGCAAGTGAAATGTGTGAAAATTTGACAGCTGTCAATGAGGCTGTCAAATTGACCCGGCCTACTTTAGACTCTAAAAGAGCCTGTCTACTCTTTAACATAAGCCGTACATTGATCAAATACGAGTAATTTTTCACAGCGGCTACTTAGTAAATATTTATTTGTATGCATTACGCAGTCTAACTGATGGCTTGATTGACCAAAATTTAATTATTTTGATATTTTGCAATGCTTTTCAAGCGGATTGAAGTATGTAAGGGCTTGATTGATTGAATCTTTTGGCAGTTTCTTTGTTTTCGGCATGCAAAAAGTACGTCCGCAGAAAAAAAAAGTGGTATCAGCATTTGAAGAAGACAAACAATTACTCGTATATTAACAATTAATTATAGGTCATGCATTTTTTTAAAACAATCTTTTATTCAAACTCTTTTCCTTTTATTTTAAAGCTTTTTAATGCAACTTGCTATTGTAATATACCCATACCATGGTTGAATTATAAGGTTGTCGCAAGGGACAGAGCGACTACCCATAATTGCCAAATCGAAGTTGACATTTAATAGAGAATTTGCAAATGCTATCTTTTTTTACTTGGGGTGAAATCGGCTAAGGTGATAGTTGACAGTCGCCTTTTTGATTGTTGTTTTTAAAAATGGCACCTAAATAGCTGTCACATGAAATCTATAGGAAAAAGTGATTGTCAATTTGATAATCACCTTACATGGATCAAAAGCGATGATTTTGATTGTCAACTATCAATTATCACTTTAGCCGATTCCATCCTTGTTCTTCTTTCGTATACATAGCAAAATTGACTGATGCGTAGTGAAAAGACAGTATGATCAGCCCTGCGACAGCCCTATAATTCAACGATGTCCGATACAGTTGCCTCTGTCACTCATTGCACGGCTGTGTTCCACGAAGAATAATTGGGATATTCACAGTTTAAACGTAAATTAACAAAGCGTATTTATAGCATTTGTTATTTTTCAACTGTGAGCACCTTACTATGTGTTTGCCGTATTCAATGATTTTGCAACCCTGTTATATATGCTGTAGATAGGGCATAAAAATACGAGACACAAAAAACACGTCCAAGGTACTTTTATTTACGTGTGTTTCGTATTTGCGCTTGCATGCAAAGCAACAACAAAGAAAAATACGCTTACGTAAGTTGGCGTAAAAATAACAAATCGTAAATTAAACAGGTCTACGTACTTATAGTACGTTTACATATGAGGATTAAGGGAAAGAAGATGAGCCTAATCTCCTGCTGTAATCTCAACTGTTTACACTATCTTGATCGAGATTAACTTTGACACTTCGTTGCTTAATTTTGTTTTATGTATTTAGCTTCAGGGGAACAGGGGGCGAACCTTCACATGGCAACGTGTCTGACCGCCTCAACCTGGCGAGGCCAGCATTATCCATGTCGAAATCGTCTTAAGTCGACTCAAACCGCCACGTGGTGTTCCCTGGGCAACGGCAAACTGGCATCCGTCAGTTTGACGGCTAATTTGAGCGGCAGGTCACTCCATAGACCTTAAACATGGAATGTGCGCAGGGTTTGGGTCCCGCCACATTACTACTGCCCAATGAAAACTAAACCAGCCTCGGATAAGAACCCCAATTACGTTGACGACCACCGCAAACGAAAAACGGACAATGATTTACGGATATGGACATGGAATGTCCGAACCCTTTATAGGGAAGGTGCCATTATCCAACTGGCGGAAGCCCTCAAAACAATAAAGGCTGAGATCACCGCCATCCAGGAAATGCGATGGAAAGGGCAAGGCTGCTCTAAACAAGCACACTGTGATATCTACTACAGCTGCCATGCGGAGAGGCGCGAATTTGGATGTGGATTCGTTGTTAGCCGGAAACTACGCCACCTTGATTCCCGGTTCACAAATGTGAACGGAAGATTGGCCACGATCCGCATCAAGGCAAAATTTTTGCTCCATCAGCCTTATTTGCGCGCACGCCCCGACGGAGGAAAAGGATGAAGCCGTCAAAGACGCTTTCTACGCTAGTCTTGAAGACGTACACGACCACCTTCCGGTCCATGACGTGAAAATAGTCCTCGGCGATTTTAATGCGAAAGTCGGAAGGGAAGGCATCTTTGGCCCCACTGTCGGTCAGTTCAGACTTCATGAGACCTCCACAAACAACGGTCTAAGACTGATCGACTTCGCCGCGGCGCGAAACATGGTAGTTAGTAGCACCAGATTTAAGCACCTCGACATCCACAAGGCCACCTGGCTGTCCCCGGATCAAAAAACGCGAAACCAAATTGATCATGTTGTAATCGACGGAAGGCAAGCCTCTAGTGTTCTAGATGTGCGTACATTTCGGGGGGTCAACAGTGACTCCGACCATTATCTTGTTGCAGCCAAGATCCGCATGCGATTATGCAATGCGAAGAACATACGCACAGGAATGCAACGAAAGCTAGATGTCGCTAAGCTGCAATTACAACGGACTGCCAAAGCCTACTCCGCTCAACTCTCGGTTAAGCACACCCAACTAACCTCTGGACCCGACGACGCCGGCGGACTTTGGGCGCATATATCCTACTCCATGCGCGCTGCCGCTGAAGAAGTCATTGGTTTCCGGCGCCCGCAACCTCGGAACCAATGGTATGATCAGAAGTGTCACATTGCGACTGCAGTAAAAAACGCCGCATATAGAAAAACGCTGCAGTCAGCTGCAACGCGAGCCGTGCGAGAATACTACCGCGAAAAGAGGAAGGAAGAGAAGCGCCTTTTCAGACGCAAGAAAAGAGAGCAGGAAAAGCGTGAGCGTGAGGAACTAGAGGTATACCAGGGCAAGAAGGATGCACGAAAATTCTATCAACAGGTTAAGCGTCTAACCTAAGGTTTAAAGCCCGGAGCATCCACTTGTAGAGACGAAAATGGAGATCTGAATACAGATACGCAGTGTGTGCTGAGATCGTGGAGACGGCACTTCTCCAATTTACTTACTGGCGGCGATTCCACCAAAGCCGCCCATGGAGAGCGCAGTTCAGAGCTACCAATCAACGATGACGGGGTGGAAGTATCACCACCTAGCCATGAAGAGGTTTAAGTTGCTATCTAAGTTGAGTATTTAAGTTGAATTAAGCTATTTAAGTTGAATTGTTTAAAACCGGCGGTGATGAATTGATAAGGCGCATGCATCAGCTCATCAGCAAAATATGGCTAGAAGAAAGCATGCCCGACGATTGGAACCTCAGCGTACTGTGCCCTATACTTAAGAAAGGAGACCCAACAATCTGCGCAAGTTATAGAGGTATCAGTCTTATTTCCATCGCATATAAGGTTCTCTCAAGCGTACTGTGTGAAAGATTAAAGCCGATTACAAAAACACTGATTGGACCTTATCAGTGTGGCTTTCGACCTGGTAAGTCCACCATAGACCAGATGTTCACGCTACGACAAATCCTGGAGAAAACCCACGAAAATCAAATTGACACACACCATCTCTTTGTCGATTTTAAAGCTGCGTTCGATAGCCCGAGAAGGGATTGCCTATACGCAACAATGTCTGAGTTCGGTATACCTGCAAAGTTGATTAGACTTTGCAGAATGACGTTGAGCAACACACGCAGCTCCGTCAAGGTAGGAAATGACCTCTCCGAAACCTTCAATACCGAAAGAGGTTTCAGGCAAGGCGATCCACTGTCTTGCGATCTCTTTAACATCATCAAGGAGGGGATCGTACGAAAGGCCGGTGTGCATCGTAATGGCACCATTTTCTACAAAGGCGTCCAGCTCCTTGCGTACGCTGATGATATTGATATTGTCGGCAGAACCAAGAGAGATGTTACCGCTGCTTTCGCCGCTATCGAAAAGGAATCAGCCAAAGTGGGTTTAACGATAAATGAGGGCAAAACAAAGTATATGCTGTCTACAAACAAGGGAGCTCGACGTTTAGACTTCCACGTTTCATCCGGCAGCTATAACTTTCATGTAGTCGAGGAGTTCGTTTAACTTGGCACCGCCATTAATACCAAAAACAAAATCAGCCTGGAGATAAAGCGAAGAACAATAATTGCTAATAGGTGCTACTACGGGCTCAGTAAGCAACTCAGTTCCAGAGCCCTCTCTCGATCGACAAAACTAACACTCTACAAGACGCTCGTTCTACCTGTGCTGCTTTATGGCGCTGAGGCATGGGTAGTTTCGCAAACTGACGTAGCCGCTCTGGGGGTGTTCGAGAGAAAAGTTCTTCGCAAAATCTTCGGTCCTGTTCGAGTCGGCGATGACTATCGCATCCGAATGAACCATGAGCTGTATGAGCTCTACGATGACATTGACGTAGTTCGGCGTATAACTGTGCAGCGACTACGCTGGCTGGGTCATGTCCATCGTATGAACGACGAAGCTCCAGCGAAAAAAGTGCTCGAGGCGAGGGTCGCTGGTCAACGACGACGAGGGAGACCATGCCTCCGATGGATGGACCAGGCTGAGGAAGCCCTAACCGCACTTGGTGTATCCGATTGGAGAAGGCGCGCGCAAAGCAGAGGCGCCTGGCGATAGCTGATGAGGTCGGCTGAAACCCGGACACGGGTTGTTACGACCACCTAAGTAAGTAAGTAAGTATTTACCTTCTCTGATATTTGTTAAATTTTATGTTTTATTTTACATTTATTACATGTATTTTTTAACATAATACTCTGTGTACTTTTTACATTATAAAACATTACACTTACATGTTTTATATAGGTATATGAATCGATATTTACACGGTTGCAGACCTTTTTTGAGGAGATTAAATAAATTAATTTCTAATCTCGTCGGAACGAGATTAATTTAATTTACTTACTTAATTTCGTTCCGACAAGATTAACTTTTGCATGGCTAATCTCGTAAAAATCAACGAGACTAGCGAGTTAATCTCCTCGGAGGGCTTAATCTCGATTTAATCCCGGTATGTAAACGTACTATTAAACTGTAAATAGCCCAAATGTGTGTAGAAGGGCTTACACATTAGTGAACCTGTTCGTCGAACAAAATGGAGAAGCCACCCTGTTAGGAAAAATTAGCTTTCAAATGAAACCAACCTGTGCGTCGAACAATCGATTCTTTTTTGTTGTTTTTCGCTATAATTTTGTTATATACATTAGTAGCACAGCAACATAAACGATAAGGCTTTATGCTGGTCATGTTGTCTCTATGGAATATCATAAGACATGAAGTTTACGTTCGAATAATAAAACACTTTCGACAGCAACCATTGTTCGACGAAGAAAATCAAAATATTTTGGTAACAGGGCCAACAGGTTCGTCAAACTGTCAAGCCAGCTTCTTAACTATCAAGCTGGTTCGATAATGGCCGCCGTTTAACGAACAGGTTCGCTAATGTGTAACTCCATTAAGGAATATCATCAATCTACAAGTACACATATTTTACAATATTCATCAATCTACAAGTACACAATTTTACGTCAATTATTGGCATGTATTTACACATTCCCATGGTATTATGATTTACAAGGTAGGAGTGACAGTTCTGTTGGCGATTTGGAGTTGTCAAAAACACACTGAAAAGAGAAAACGAAGAAGCAGCAAAACAGATGTAAAGTTTAACTTTGTATTGATTTGACAACTCCCGATCGCCGCTCGTGAGAAAAAAGGTAGTTGTCAAGGCTACCTTGTAAATTATTGTATCATGCTTGCAGCAAGTGTCAAAATTTACTCTCTGAAATTTTCTTGCATGTAGCGCTGCAAAAATGCTGTGCAAGTTCGAAAATGTCAGTGTGCTAGTAAAAATGTTTGGATGTATTGAGTTTTTCGAACATTTTTACTAACCCTACGAACACACGTGCAAGTAATCACTTGTAAGTAGGGAATATATATTGTCTTCGAAAAAGTTCGACATTAGCGGCAAGTTCTTTCAGCGTCCACATGTGCAATTGCAAGTTCATTTTAATATGTCGAATGCGAAGATTCCCCTGCAATTGCAGTATTAGAAGTAATAGTAGAAAAGTTGGAAAATGAGGAATACATGTAACAAATATGGGCTTTCGCATGGTCCAATAAATTGGATGACACGTTGTACCATAAGTTGGATGACAAAATTTGATTGGGCGTTCGGACGATCCCACTGTGAAACAACATCGTTATTTGCAAGCTCTGAAGCAGAGCACTTCGGCGGAAGAAAAATAATATTTTTGACTGTTTTTATAAGTGACCAATATTTTTACTTTATTTTCGTTTGCTTCAACTTTTTCTTTCCATATTTCAGGAAAACTTTTACAAAAATTAATAAATTCTATTCAAAATTCAATGTTTGGAATAACCGGTGCGATGTTTACCGTGCGACGACCAAAACAGAAAAAAAAAGTTGGATCAACATGCTATCGCATGGTCCAATTTATTGGATGATCGCCAGAAAAATCAAAAATTTTTGATTTTCATCAACATGTTGGACCGACTGTCGTTTTTAGTTTACGCACGGTATTACTTGTCATCCAGCATGACATGTTGGTCCAATTTGTTCGAAACTGCGAAAGCCCCTAATATTACTTCTAAAATAAACTTGCGGAAACCCCAGAAAAGTCCGCAAAAGCACAAGAAAAACATCGCTTTAATCCCCCTTTCTGACATTTACTTGCATCAAGTGACAAAATTCACTGTCTTTGAAATTTCCTTGCTAGTAGCGCTGCTTCCTTGCAGCAAGTGACAAATATATGTTGAATATGTTTTTGAGTTCACTTTTTACAAAATAATTTTATGAACATTTTTTTGAAAATCTCAATTCAACACAGATTAAATGAAAAATATTAATATTTTCACTTTTTCGTCCATCATCTAGGAAGTTAAGTCAATTTAAATAAATTTAAATCAAGAGATGATATATTTTACTAGCTTATTACTAGCTTCACATTTTCCCCGTTTTGATCACTATCATCCCCGCCATCTCGATTTAGTCATAAAATCTCGAAAAACGGACAAAAATTTTTGTCTCTTTTGTCGGCCCATCCTACATGAGCGATAGTTTGGGTGCGGGTCCATCCAACTTGGTGCATTTTATCATTCTATTAAAATTCTTGAAAGAAGCACATCTCGTCATCTTAACGCCACAAAATATCCACTGCGTTCGATGTTCACTATTTGAAATCTATAAAATAATGATGTCTAGCAGACATTCGCGACCGTGTTGGACCAACGTAAAAGTCATTTTTGTCGAACTATATGTCCATCTGACATGTAGTATCGTCTGGGGGCACTTTGGAGCGAATAATTATTTTTTACATCGGCTATTCAAATTGTTGCTACTAAATGTTTTTGTAATTCTAGTCAACACACTCTTTATATTTGAATAAAGATAAGTTAGACAAAATAAAACATTTTTTTGACATGTATTACATATAATATATATATTTATTCATTTCACATTTAATATCAATTTTTTAACATTTCTCATATATTATAAAGTCAATATAAATAATTTCATTCATAAATATATGTTTGCATGTATGTATGTATAAATAGAGTTTCAAAAGTTTTAACATTCATAAGTATTTGGTTTGCCTTTAGTTCTCTTTAATAAAATTTATTGTAAAGTGTGCTTCAATATAAATCCTTTTTTACTATTATAAATTTTATAAATTATTATAATTAACTATCAGTTGCATTGACTTAGTTGCTAATGCGTGGCTGTTTTCAATGGATGGGTTTGCATACCAAATTTAAATACTTAATTGCAATACGAACTGAATATTCTTGACTATTTTGCTGTCAGTTTAAAGTAGTTTGTTTTAATGTCACATTTAATATACCAAGAGCAAAATGCTGCTGACAGTTTGGAGAATAAAAATTTAAATTTGAAATTATTCTCTTACAAGTATTTACAAAAGATTTTTTTCTTTGTTTTCTAATTCAAAAGTTTACAGGCTAAATTATTAAATACCTTAAAATTTAATGGATTAAATTTGTTCAGTCCAATTTGAGCTACTTTAACAAAGACATTTTTAAATATCAAATAACGTCTTAAGAAAAACGAAATACTAAATTAATATCAAATTTTATCTAAAAATAAAACAAAATATTTCATTAAAAATAATTTAAAAATTTTTGATATTCAATTCAAAAAGTTTATGCTTAAAAACTAAATGATATGCTTGTATTTAGATTTCATATTATTAAAATTTATTTTTGAACTCAAAACAAAAAAGAGGTTTGGTTGCCTTCAATTTATTTAAAAAAAAAATAACAATAGAATATGTTTTTCTTATGGTTTTAGAGTTACAAAGATTGTCAATTGGATTTGTCGCTTAAGATTAGAAACTCCAGTTTTCAAAAAATGTGAAACTAGTTAAATAAGGAGTAAGATAAGAAGTTGTAATTTATTACATACACAAAAATTTTTTTTTAAACAATCGCGCAAAGTTACAAAATATACACTTTATACGTGATAATATTTTCATTATTAGCATAAGAATTTTGATTGTCTATTAGTTGAGTGCTTTGTAGTTTTAATGTTTTTTTTCCGAAAATACTTTTCTAGACTTCTACACTCTGTTTATATAAGTATCTATATATATATACATACATATATATATATATATTTAAGTTAAAGTACGTTATAGTTAGAAAAAGTCTACTTTTCTTAAATATTTCGAAAATTTTACGGTAAAGTTTTAAATTGAAATAACATCTAGTTGACACAAAAATGTACATAAATAGTGTGTTAGTAGGTTTTTTTTGTAGTTACTAAGCTAATGATGTTTTTATATGTTTATGCATATTTAAATATATTCATAAATTAAATGTAACATACATTTATATTTATTTAAACATAAACCAATATTTTATTTGTATTTTTTAAATTGACATTTAGCATTATCTTTAAAGTAGTTTCTTGTGTGGTCGTATTTTTCGTTAACTTGGCAGAATTCAACGCGCTGCGCGATGCAACGGCTAATTAAACTTTTACTAAAATACTTAATTAAAACTTTCTAAAAAGAATTAAATATGCCTGTGTTCAGCTATACAGTAGAGTTAACTATTTATATCAAAAAAGGGCTTGTCTACTGTTATTTTTGACCAGCCGTATAGGGCAAAACACATTGCAGGCATCGCGCATCAAGCATCGCCGCAAGTCTTTCACGGTTCTACGTCACACACTTTTAAAATACATTAAAAGCATGCATCATGCCTGAAGCAACCGCGGGGAGAGTCATAACAGAAAATATATGTTTTCTGTCAAACATTTGAAAGCAAGAAACGTTTTGTGATTCAATATTTTGTGCTTCAAAATTAGAAATAAAATACTAAAAATTGAAATACTTTAAACAAGTTAGCTCATATTCGCGGACAGCAAACCAGAAACTTTCCTGGATACTTGGTAGCTTCTGCAACTACAGCCCAAGCTTTTTCCCGCTGCAGTTTGTTTTAAAAGACCCAGTTCTTTTTGTCGAATATGCATTGGAATTTATTTATCTCATTTATGAGCAGCTCTTCGAATTCCGACATATTTTAAATTTTTATTAAAATGTTTTCTAAATAACGTTTTCACAATCAGCTGTTTTCTAGCTGCCAATGCCTCAAAGCTTGAAAAAAGTTGAAAAGTTGCCTACTTCAGGCATCAAGCATGCGATGCCTACATGCCTGGAAGTATAATGTGTGTTGCCCCGTAAGCATTCGTGTATTCAACTGAAATGTCAAAGCCTTGCGGCGATGCTTGATGCGCGATGCCTGCAATGTGTTTTTCCCTTATGAGTTTATTGGGCTTTTAGCCTGATAGACAAAGTTTTGAGTATTTTCCTACCAAACCATTAATTGTTGCCTTCGTTGCAGGAACCCCAATTTTACCACGAAGATGTAAAACACACATTCATATTTTCCCTGTTCTTTTTTGACAACTTTGTATGTCATCTGGTGATGAGATAACATTTAATTTTTGAAAAGATCACATTTATTTCTGAAAAAATTAGTTACGGTCTCTACTTTATTTACTGACCTTGTTTAAACATATGTGTCTACACGAAATAGGAACATAAGAATATCTGAGAGCTTAAAAGTCAGTTTTTGAAATTCGTGTAATGTTTTAACAACGTTATTTTTTTCGTACCGTAGTGTGCTCTAAATCAAAAATTTTGTAAAAATATTTCTGCTTTTATGGAGCTATTTGTGCTTTTATGGACAAAAATTCCTGACCTCTGTTGCTTAATCTATTAACCTGCTATTGGAAAGTATATTTTATAACTTAAATATTTGGCCGATCTAGTGAACAGTTATATATATATACCATGGGTAAAACTAGAATGATTCTGGCGCATGTCCCGCATGACGTCAATATGGATCAACTTAGAAATTAGCGGAAGGAATGCAAGTTATTCAAGGCAATTTCCGTTGTCGCTTTTGTCTGGATAACAATTAATAGTAGATCATTTGAAATAGTTTTTAATACTATTAACGACAGCAAAAATTGTTTTGAAATAAATATTTTGTTGATGTTAAAAGTTTAACCCTATGGGGCCTGCCCGTTATTGATAACTTCTACAACTTAGTAGTAGTTTTTGCCTTTTATATCTGTTACTCATTCTACAATTGCTACGTATTTTTTAGTTTCTCTTCTATGCACAACACTGAGAATTTTTTAAATACTATTTTTTTTTTTTTTTGGTTTTTATATTTTATGACTTTTTTATTCTCTCTGAAGTCTAAAGTAAAATGTTAACATTTATCTATGCACACTCAGAAATATGTTGTTACCAGTTTTGATTTGCTTGAATTAATTACGTGTACACTTAGATATCTTGTAAGATATTATGGTATTCAGTATTGACTATATAATTGTTTTTTTGTTAACTACTTAGAGTTTGTAATTTTAGAAAAAAGTGTTATTCTGTCAGCTAGATACAAGTATTGGGTTTGGGGTTCGTAAAACAGTCATAAATCTGTGGTTAATTTAATAAATTAACCAAATTAAATTTTATTATTAATTTAATATATTAGTGCCATTAGGGAAATTTCAATCACATTTAGGCATTTTTTGTAAAATCTGTGTTGTTTCTCTGTTTTTTAGATAACAAGATCTAAGCATATAATACAAACATTGAATAGTTCGTTCATCACCTTAAATTACGTTTGAATATTGAGTGTATACATTCATTAATCTACATAAATATTAACAAAAATCAGATAATATTAGATATCACTCATATAAAGGAATATTTTAATTTTCTTATTTGAATTACTTCAAAATCATATTCTGATAGGTATGAGATCTTGTGTTTACATTTATAATACAATTACGGAGTTAAAGCGTGATAAGGACACTTCATATTATCAAATTATTCATCAAACGTGTTTTGAAATAACTTGGCTGTTTATCAAATATATATAAAATTTAATGGCAATTTGGCGATGTGAATACTCTTTCAACTGTTCGTCAAGTTTTTTGATGAAAATACAAATATTTTTATTTTATATTTGCTTGACCAATGATTTGACCATGTGAACACTCATTAAAATTTCTAGAACGATTGTGAACAGTTCGAAAAAAGTAAAAAGAATACATGGTGTTAACCAGAAAGGAGCGGAAAACTGTTGGTGTTAACCAAAAAGGAGCGAAAAACATTTATCGGACATATCCAGAACTTGACTTTATTGAACATCAATATCAATTGTTTCATTGGCTTAAGTCTACTTTAATGAACCCGCTTAATTTTTAAGGGGTTGCTTGGGTCACAGGTGGGAAGTGGTCTTTTTTTTCAATATGATAGTACTGGTAGGCCAACAAAGAATATGTATTAATTACGAAAATGTTTCGAAATAATCTACAAACCTACGTTGCGGCCACACGAAATAGTAAATGTTCATTTGCAAAATGTCGTCAAAGGCGAAGGTTCGACCACTTTATTATTTCGGTTGCTTTTATTCAGTGATGCTTTATATGTCAACACAGCACAAAACTAAAATGGGATAAAAATGGGGAACTAATTATTTTGTAAAATATATTTATCAATATTTTCCAAAATGAAATGCACTTATTCATATGATATTTTATATGTCAAATAAGGGCAATTAAAATAATTGCATATATTTCACTACAAGACATGAAAGAAAAGTGCATATTTAAAGTTCGAATATTTTAGGGAAAAAATACAACACTGTTTCCATACTTCGGTTTCGCACTGGCCGTGGTTGTCAAAATTCAATGTCTCATCCCCTAGCCACACGTGCCAGTTTGAAGACACTAACAGTTCGAAAAACTTAATACACTCTCACTTTTCACTAATACACTCACACCTTGACATCACTGGCAGTCCACTGGCAACAACTTTTACTGAGACAGTGAATTTTGACAACCACAGCCAGTGCGAAATCTAAGTAAGGAAACAGTGTTGTTTTTTCTCCCTTAAAAAATTCGAGCTTAAATATGCACTTTTCTTTCATGTCTTGTCGTGAAATATATGCAATTTTTTTAATTGGCCTTATATGACACATAAAATATTATATGAATAAGTTGCATTTCATTTTGGAATATATTGATAAACAGATTCTACAAAATAATTAATTCCCCATTTTTTCCCATTTAAGTTTCGTGCTGTGTTGGCATATAAAGCATCACTAAACAAAAGCTACCGAAATAATAAAGTGGTCGAACCTTTGCCTTTGACGACATTTTGCAAATTTACTCTCACGTGTGGCCGCAGCGTAGATTTGTAGATTATTACGAAACATTTTCGTAGTTAATACATATTGTTTGCTGGCCTGCCAGTACTATCACGTGTGGCTGCAGCGTCAGTAAAAGCATGATTCAAGTATTATAAGGTTATCCAGATATTTGACATACCCTTATTTTATGTAAACAAAAATGTTTTTACTGTCTTGAAAAAATGACAGCCAGGGTTGTGTGGTCGTCCCAAAAAAAAGGCATGTTTCAGTGTTCTGCTGTGTTTTTTTTTAAATACTTTTTCCACATGCTTGTGGTTATGTTAAAAAAAATCAAGTGTGCAATATTTTAGTAAAATTTATTAACATGAAAATAATTTGTGGAAATTTGTTTAAATTTTTATAGAGTCATTTATTTCAAATTACTTTGTGTCTAAGTATGTGATATTTTTAATTTCGAACTAGTGTTAAATAATTTAAATTAAAAAATGTCCTCAACATGTAGGATATTTAAAAGCGTATATTTCAGAATAAAAAAAAATTCATGTTCAAATTAAAAACACCATTTTTGATTCAAAAATTTCAAACTTAACCCTACTTTTGTAACTGTTGCATTTTGATTTAACGATGTTATTTTTAATTTTAAATTAAGGGCATTCACTTTAACGCTGAATTTTCAGAAATGCTGAAATTTACGAAAACTTCAGTGCAATTGTTGTTGTTTTGGTTTTCCGAAGTTTAGTTAAATTTAATCATCTATTGAGTTGATAAAAAGAAATTGTCGGAAATTTGCGAAGAAAAGATGTGTTCAGTACAGTAATCATAAGCGAATCATAAGCGAATCTGTTTAATGAGCGTGAGTCATTGTGAATATGATAATTTCTAAAAGAAGATGAGAAATCTCTCCTACAAGCTTATAAAATGTCTGCAATTTAGAACGAAATTGCAATTCACTTAGGTTCTTTTAATTGATTTATAGTTTTGCTGGCCGTTTATAAAAATGATTAAATTATAACTACATATATAGTATATGTACATGCGACAAGAAGATTCTTTGTCTGCTGATATGCATCGCATGACCAACGAAATGAAATATGGCGATTTTAAGGTTGACAGATGAATGTGAAAAAAAACGAAACATTAAAAACGGTCGCTTACTTCAACTCGCCTGAAATTTTCGATTTATGAAATTTCAGCAGTGAAGTGAATACCCGAATTGTTTTTTTCGGTACTATTCTCTGGGTTGTACGAACAAAACTAGCTATCTTTTGTCAAAATAGGGGAAAAGTATGTTTGATTTTCCCCAATATAAATGTAGAAATAATTGTTTATTACTTATTTTAGCTCAAAGCTCAAAAACATAATAAAAATATTCATACAAATTCTTTGCAAAATGTGTTTTGCATACACAAATCAAATTTTTTCAATATTGTTTTACATCAAAAGGGCATCCATTACATAAGCCCATAATATAAGTTTTGTTCAAAACAAACAGGTAGTAGAAAACGTAGTAGTCAAGTATATCTTTGATTTTTTGTACTACGAAAAAGTATGATATTCATGCAACTGCGGGATATTTATGTCATTAAAAAATTGCTCTTTTGCTCTCCTCTTTAAATAAGGGTATACATTCTTATTCTTGTGAGAAGAGGTCAAATATCTGGATAACCTTATAATAGTTGAATCATGAGTAAAAGTTGTTGCCAGTGGACTGCCAGTAATGTCAAGGTGTGAGTGTATAGTGAAAAGCGAGAGTGTATTAAGTTTTTCGATAAAGTTACCATAATAAAAGAGTATATCTTTTATATACTATACTACTCGGATAAAGTTACGCTGCAGCCACACGTGATAGTACTGGCAGGCCAGCAAAGAATATATATTAACTACGAAAATGTTTCGAAATAATCTACAAACCTACGCTGCGGCCACACGTAATAGTCAGCCTTATTCCAGGATCCGTCGTAGCTGTGATTTTCATTCGCATTCGTAAAGTTGTATTATACGATCCGAATTGTTACGTCGTATTCAAAATTCGTAACATTTGTCATTCCACGTTCCGAACGTATCAACATTTGACAGTTTTTTTTGCGGGTTCTTGTACGACAGGCTTACATTGTCGGAATTTATTTTTAACAGGAATATTTTAAATAAAATTGTGTTTTCTTTTAGAAAATAAGCCGCGCATACGAAAAAAAAAGTAAGTATATTCATTTAAAACACCAAAGAAAGGTTTATTATCCCTTTTTATATGTCAAACACCACAAATAGGAACCAGTACGCGCATTTGGTCAGCTTAATGACTGAAAGGCCAGATTTGGTGCAGGGATTCAGTAAGGACTACAAAGAAAGTGTAATACGTTTTTGGGGGAATGCCAGTGCACATCTCAACAGTCTCGGGCCACCAACAAAATACATTTCCAGTAGGAAAAAGTTTTTCCGCGAGGAATGGCGTCAACAGAGGCAGCCACCAACGCTATCACTAATTCAGCTGCAGCTCCATACCAAAAAATAGTCACTACTGCATTCTGCTTTCTGTCACGATGGAAGGTGCTGCCAAGAATTGGTGTCAATCGACACTCCTCATGCTGTGCAAAAATGGAAATTGAAATGGAATTTATTGTAGCATAAAACACTAGTTATTAAACATTTTAATTAATCAATTCTTTACAAATTCTTTGTTTTCTGTCAAAAACATATGTTTTCGAATTTTTGATATTAAGTTTCAATCAGGCAACACTCAGCTTAGTTTTGTTCGGAACCTAGAATAGCAAATTTTTCGTATTTGTACCGTAGTCTTACGTTCGTAGACTTATTACGACGGACCCTAGAATAGGGCTGAGTAAATGTTCATTTGCAAAATGTCGGCAAAGGCAAAGGTTCGACCACTTTATTATATCTCTTGCTTTTATTCAGTGATGCTTCATATGCCAACACAGCACGAAACTTAAATGGGATAAAAATGGGGAATTAATTATTTTGTAAAATCTGTTTATTAATATTTTCCAAAATGAAATGCAACGTAATCATATGATATTTTATGTGCCAAATAAGGGCAACTAAAATAATTGCATATATTTCACTACAAGACATGAAAGAAAAGTGCATATTTAAAGTTCGAATATTTTAGGGAGAAAATACAACACTGTTTCCTTACTTCGATTTCGCACTGGCTGTGGTTGTCAAAATTCACTGGCTCAGTAAAAGTTGTTGCCAGGGGACTGCCAGCGATGCCAAGGTGTGAGTGAATTAGTGAAAAGTGAGAGTGTATTAAGTTTTTCGAACTGTTAGTGTCTTCGAACTGGCACGAGTGGCTAGGGGGTAACAATCATCGTTAAGGCGTTTGAGAATACCGCAACAGGTGTCATTCGCCGACTTGAATGATTTTCGGATATGCTTACGAGGACTTTATGAGTGCTAAATCAATAGTTTATTATTTCAAAATGGTTAAGATCAGACGTTGATAATTTGAACGGCATTTAATAAACTATTTGTACTCTCTTTCACATTTTGATTTCTGGTAGGTCAGACGGCAGTGAAGTGATTTGCGTTCAGTTTTTGACACTTCATAAATTTCATTACTTTTCTCCTCCTTTTTTATTTTGTAGCATAAAAAAAATTGCTCTTACATGACCACTTGAGTTTGGAAAGTATTAGTGAGCAATTAATAAGGTAGCAGTGACAGTTGGACACATTCACAAAATGACTATCGTATGTTGTGCTTTGCATGTATATTTTAGATTTTATATTTTTTACTTGTTTCGTTTTCTACTTTTTTCCATTTTTGCCAACCTATTTTCGCAAAAAGAACTGTCACTACCACCTTGTTTGTTGCATCATGCAATTATATTCAAACAAACGGCGACCATATGTTGTCCCTTGCTTGTATACTTATCTTTTTATTTTTTTTATTTGTTTTCATTTTCTACTTTGACAATCTATGAAAAATGTAGAAAGTGAAAAAAGTAAATAAAAATAAAAATTTAAGTATACAAGCAAATGATAAGCTATGGTCGCTGTTTGTGTGAATATTTATTTTGAATATTTGAATTGTATACAACTCTTCTTTTATTATGGTATAGTATAAAAGTAGTACTTTTTCTCAAAAACGTACTTTTTACCTACTAAAAGCCAGGACATTCGTTATTTGCCAACTAGAAACACTATTCTGAACGATGATTGCTGTCATGTAGAGCGTTCAAAAATGAACAATTTTTGATGGCTCTACAATGTGTTCATCTTCTCTCGATCTCACTGTTTTTTGACAGTTTTGCATTGAAAGCAACAACAAAACATTTCGAACGCCGTTCAAACAATCATCGTCTGACCTCAGCTTATGGCTTTTCAAAATCAGCAGGAACTTCCTTTGTTTGCAACAACTCACTATTTTCGTGGAAACATGTACAAATTTAGCATTAAACAAAATGTATTCAAGAGTCATACATTATGGCATCCAATTTGTAGAGATACATTTTAATGCAATTTTGCTGTCGGATTTTTTAACAGTTATATAGTCGATTTCTTGAGAAGCCCGTATCCACAAATGTTTCTTTTCAATTATGTTTGACTTAAGAATATATTTATAAAAAGTTAATTTTTTTGTGTTTTTTTTTTAAATTTCAGCTCTAAATATTTTTATTATTATATAATACTAGCTTATACCCGATGCACTTCGCTTCACCCCGCACTTATCTGAAATATAGTATTTTAATTGATTTGTGGGCGGTAAAAGGGGGTGTGGAATTTTTTCTTTGTCTGTTACATTCGTACTGTAATTATCTACATTTAAAAAAAAAACTAAATTGGTTCAAAATTACGTCCAGCAGAGGGAAACTGCCCAGTAGTCTCGGGCATCATGGATGAATCGATCTTTAGTGATTTCTTAAAAAAACTTGCTGCATAAGCCAGGCTTGAAGAATATCCTTAAGCGCGTCTGTCTTGTTTTCGTCAATAACAGACTTGCAAAATATTCGTTAACTCATCTGCATTGGATTCGTCAACAATAAAAAAAAAACAAAGCAACAACGAAATCAGTAGAAAACGCTTTAGTTTTTCTCTCTTTTATTTCTCGTCGAAAATTCTTTAACGCGTATGTTATGTTCTCGTTCATTAAACCATTTGTCGAAAATTCTTCAACTTTCTGCCTTGTGTTCGTTCATGGCTTCCCTATAAAGCTAAATTTTTGTTTATATTTCGAGGTCATTTTTTCGTCAAAAGTTGAAATATATATCATTTTGTAAAAGTGGTATAATGGCCTGAATGATTGATATATCAAGGATTACAGATTCAGATAATGTGATCCAAAGAAAACATGTACAACAAAATACAATGAAATCAAAGAATAAATAAACAAATAAAAGTAAAAAAAAATATTTTGTTTTCACATTTCTGCCTTTGGTTTGTTACCAAAAGTTCCCCAACGATTCGGTGTTGTATTCTTGCGCGAAAAATCTCTATGTTTCCGTATTTGGAACATTTATATGAGATTTTCGTCAATGAAATGCATGGCCGAATCAGCAAGTTTCGTCCATGAATTGGAAAAATCACGAATAATTCTCCTACGATTTCTTTAAGAATGGAACTACTGGGTGACGGTTTTTGTCTTTATTGAAGATTTACAACTCAGGAGTTCTAATGATTAATGAAAACTGGGTGTAAGAGATAGTGCGACCACAACCATTTTTAGTACATTTGCTGACATTAGCCATACGAACTAAGTTCCCAAATCTAAGTCTTATACTACCAAAACCATCTGAAATATACCATTTTCATTGATTGATTGATGGTGACAATGAAATCAAGTCATGATTGCACAAAATGATTAATAAATCAAAATCATTCAAAATGATTGGGACTTAATTTTTCTTAAGTCTCATTCACGAAATCGAATAAATACTGCAATCAAAAAATTTATTCATTGATTGTGACTTCAAAGAATGCAGCTCCAAATGATTGCAAATTTATACAACTCTGATTATGATCAATTGTGTTCCAAGTGTTATTAAATATTTAATAACCTACAAATTTAGACTCAATTTTATTTGACAGTTCATTCATTAGCAACAGATCTTTCAGTTTTACACAAATTTTGATGAAAGTTCTTTTTTAAAAAGGTTTTTATATTTTTTAAAAAGTAATCAAACTTTAATAAAATATTGCAACTTTTCATTGCAATATTTCATTTCATTTCATTTCATTGATTGATTGATTGATGATGACGGTCCATTCCTTGACGAAGATCAAACGAATATATGAGGATGAGATCTATGACAGAAAGAGGAATGGATCGCTGTAAATTATAGCTTATACATCGTTGTGATACAGAACAAATGCAGAATGCAATGTCAAAGTGACGCGTGTGAATTCATGTAAATGACTTCACTTCAATGAACGACGGTTAAATTATTTGGATATTGTTTATACAACAGTACTGTAATTGCGATTGATGGTGGGGGTAGGAAAAAATCTAACAATCTAAAGGAGGTGAAAAATATCTAACGACCAAAAAAAATTAATTAAAATCGGTCAAGCCGTTTTGGAGGAGTGCGACCACAAACATCGTGACACGAGTTTTTTATATACAGGGTTGTCCGTATTCGAAGCGCCTATTTTATTTTTAAATAAATCAAAGAAACCACAATTTTTTGTCTGTTCGTCATGAATATCATTTAATTGGGTTCAAGTAGATTTGCTTACATTATTTCTTGAATATGATATCTCGTAAATGGTCGCCATTGGCCTCTACGACATATTGTGCCCGTTTTGCAGAATTTTCCATGGTTTTCTTCAACATTTTGATGGGAATGGCGGTTATTTCTTGACGGATGTTGGTTTTCAGCTCTTCTAGGGTCTTTGGCTTGTTGACGTAAACCTTTGATTTCAAATAACCCCACAAAAAGAAGTCTGGAGGCGTTAAATCTGGAAGGCGCAATTTTCACTTTATTTATTTTTTTGAAAGCACGTTGAGTTTTCACTATTGACTTGTTTTGTTGAATGTAAATTTCAACAATTTTAGAGCGTTCGCGTGGCTGTACTGTTCCATTGTAAACATTTGCTTGGAGTGACGCTTCAAACGCGGTATGTCATTAGTCGATTTGGCATCACTGCGGAAAGATACAGTGTTACCAGATGGGCGCTTCGAATATGGACAACCCTGTAATTTAAAAATTCATATATTTGCTTAAAATTAAAATTTTTGTTATAGATAAAGCTCACAATATGGGTATCAAAATGTTCTTTGTTCTTAAACTTTCCATATGTTAGATATTTAATCGGAGAAGTTTATATTTTATTGGACTTTCATACAAACTATGCTCTTTTAAATTGTTTGTATGAAACAATGACAAAAACCTAAGCATCAGAAATCCAAACTGTCATCGAAAAAATTTTAATTACAATTGTCATAAGAAAAAAAATTAGATAAAAAAAATTTTTGTAATAAACGTATTTCGTTTGGAAAGAAAAGTTGTAATATTTTATTAAAGTTTGATATTTTTTAAAAAATATAAAACAACATTTTTAAAAAAATAACTTTCATTAAAATTTGTGTGAATTGTCAAACAAAATGGAGTCTAAATTTGTAGGTTATTTCTTGAAAATTTATGACCAAAAATTTAATAACACTCGCAACACAATTCTTCTCAAGGGCCGAAATGGCCAATTCATTATTTTTTAAATTCTAAGTTAACGGCATTATCAAAATAATTTATATTATGCTCGAGTATTTTCACTGAGCCTTTAGGCAAAAAAGAATTGAATGAAATATATTAAAATAACATGGTATTATTTGCATCGAATATCAAATCTTTGAAATTCTGATAGTTTGTATGGACGTTCTATAAAATATAAACTTGTCCGATCAAATATTTACACGTATGGAAAGTTTGAGAAAAAAAATGTATGATACCGTATTGTAGGCTTAATCTATGTATAATGAAAGTTATAATCAAAGAAAATAAGACAATTTTTAAAACAAAACACATAGTTGCTTTTTTGATTGTTCTAAATCAAACTTAAGTAGTAATGAAATAATTCCGTGTATAGCCCATACCTCATGCTCGTGCTATTGACTAAATACTGTTAAAAAAATTCAACAACAAAATTACAATAAAATTAATCTCTGCAAATTGGATACCTTCATGTGTGAATCTTGAATATCTTTCATTTGAATCCATATCAGAATATGTTTCCTTGGAAAAAAGTGAAATTGTGGCTTTTTGAAACTGTAAATCATCGATTAGGTAAGTAGTTCATTTTTCTACTCTATCATATATCCAAAAATCATTCAAATCGGCGAGTGACACCTTCCTTGTTAGTGAAATGTTGAGTAAATTAATATAAAAAAACCCAAAAATAATCTTCACAACCCTACAGCCAATCGACAATTTTTCTCAATGCAAAGATTGTTTTAAAAACAATCGGATATGGTAATGTATAAGTTGGAAAACGAAAGGAAAGCTTTTTATTTGCCCAGAGATTTGGCTAAAAATTTGGCAGTGTGAACAGCCCTTATGACGCGCGACTCACCGTGATTGTAACAACAATATGTTAGTAATGTCATCACAATTTCGATCATAATCATCTTCAATTATAGTCTCTAATTGCATGTTTTGCTAAAAATTTAATTAAATAAACCGTAATCTTGCAATCCACTTGTATCGTCTGAATGAATCATGTATTTGAAACTCAGTTTATGATGTTTAAAGTTTTCGTATACTTAAAATATACATTCGTATAGAATATGCTTAACGTCTGTAAGTAAATTGTCAGTTTTAGAGTTAATTTTTTCAAAAGTTTTTTTTTTGTTTTTAATACAGCTTAAGTTTTAAAAAGTACATGGTGTTTATTATTATGTATTAAAATTTGCTTTATTGTGAAGATTTACATGTAAAAATTGTTGACATCTTAATAGAAGTTACATTTATATAAAGATTTTTTTCAAAATGATTGCATTTGCTGATATACTCGGTATGTTTGTAAGTAGGTGTTGATGCTTTGAACATTTTTCCAATAATATACCGTTAGTTTATGTGTTTTACACAGATTTTTTTAAATTTAATAGTATGTTAATGTAAATGTACAACACTGAATATCGACTAAAATCATTTTTGATAAAGCATAAATGCTCTCATTTCATTTTGTTAAGACATTATTCTGAACGATTATCAATGTTTTTTACAGTTGTTACTTCATTTAAAGTGTATATGTTATAAAGCTTAAGAGTTGAATTACAGTTAATCACATTAATGCAAATTTAAAAAATTGTGTACTTGTATGTGACCATTTGAAAGTTGCGTTATTATATGTGTTGTGTTAGAGGTGAATTGTAGCTAAATTGAAATGCATTGTAATATATATTATGTAATACTATGTTTCATTCAATAGGTATTTTATTTTATAGAAGTCAAAACGGATTTCTAGATTGTTATTAATTTAAGTTCGACCGGAGAAAAGCTGGTACTGTAAGATTATAAATGAAAATAATATAAAAGTTATGATTGTGGTATATATTTAAACTTTTACAATAGGGAATCAACGACTACATGAAACTAGACAACAATAATATAACTAATGAAAATGTTTAAAGTACTCTTTTACGGAACAGTATAGAACCTTAAACATTAAAGCCTAAAATAAATTTCTACTAACATTTTACAAATTTGAGATAAGAAATAAAAAAAAAAAAATATATAAATACAATTGTAGAGTGTCAAGAGCATAAAGAGGCTGTTTATTTTTGGACTATATGTAATAAAAAAATTAATTAGTTGAAATACAAATAAACTAAATTTGTCATTTATATTGAGATTTAAAAGTATTTGAGACAATTCAAAAGCTAATAGATGTTTCGATTGTTCAAAAACATAATAGTTTTTTACGTGCCTTTCTCAAAGATCCTTGACTGAACAGAGTTCTCATTTAAATAACTACGTGTGAACTGTGTGCACTAGACCGTAGCGTCTTACAGTTGAAAAAAGTACGCTGCACACCACCTAATCTGAAGCATTTTTAATAGACAATTTCGAAAAAAATTTTTGTTTTCTTGACCGAACGTAGGGGTCGCGTATTTAAGTTTTTCTTAATATCTTCGGCATTTACAGTACGATCTTAGGGAATGATAATTAATGTTTTTGTTTTTAGGAATTTTTGCTCTAAAGGTCAATGGGGTCAAGCCCCCCAGTTCTAGCACTTATCAGATATCAACTTTTTTAACATGAATTACAAAAATAAGAGTCAAACCAAACTAAGCAATTTTTTACATGCATATTGAAATATTTGTGAAATATCAATTGAAAATGCTACATGGATTCATTCAATCATATAAAGTTACATTGATTGATGTGTGACATGACACAGCTAATAAAGTTAGTGTGTACTAGCTCTATACAAAAGATTATTATCGATATATTGTTGTAGGTCACTAAAATTAAATAAAAGGTTTATTCAAGTTTTGCAAGAAAACTACTACGTTTTACAAAAACTACTGTGTTTTGTTCATTTCGATAATAAGAGAGGAAAAAAACTTGAACAATTTTTTTTTGGTATTTATGAATTTAATAACACCAAATTGCCGGCGGAACGCGATGTGATTTTTTATTGTTTCTGCAGCATAACAGTGATCAAAATCGAAATGTGGGTACTTTTTAAACAAGAAGCTTTGTGAAATGTTGGACGATGTATTTGGATTCCAGCTCTTTCAAAATAGTGATATTCCTTTTATTTTGTGGAATCGCGAGGGCATTTCAATTTTATCGCAATCATCGATTCATAAACGTTTAGATAAGCTTGTGAATTGTGATACAATATAAATCAGTGGAATAGATTTATTGATCTTGATTTCGAGTTGCAAGTGCGGAATTTAAAGAAATATTCCATGCAGTCGCTGTGAAAGCATTACCAGGTGATGCTTTCGGTTAGTGATCATGTCGAATTTTGTGCCTGAAAAAAAGAACATTCGCGGCATGCATTGCTTTTCTTATTAAATAAAAAACAAAAAAAAAAATGCTGTTGAAAGCTCCATCAATTAGAACATGTGAGATATGGTTTCTACAGTTTAAAAGTCGTGATTTCAATGTGAAAGACAGTGAGTGCTCTGGTAGATCATAAAAAGCGAAGAAGAGCGATTGCAGGAGTTGTTGGATGAGGACCAAAATCAAACTCAACGGCAATTAGTAGAAGCATTAAGCTGGAGTTCATTAACTACGCTTGCATTTGCGTCCGTCTACTCGCTGGCGCAATTTACGCAAGAAAATTATTGCAGAGTACAATAATTGCGTTTTACGTTCAGAGTAAGCAGGGCTACAAAATTATTCAATATTTTCTATATTGTTTAAATGTAATTTTATAAGTATTAACGCTGAAATATTTGAAATTTTTTCAACTTTGCTTGCGTAAATTGCGTTTTATGAACGTCACTAACGCAACCATAAAACTCTCTCTCATAAGCTTACACACATTTCTATTGCATTGCGTTCATCGAATTGACGGACGCATATGCAAACGCAGTTAATGAACTTTCAGCTTTACATGTGTCCCAAAAAACAATCAGCAGATGCTTACGATCAATGGGAAAGATCAATAAAATCGATAAATGGGTCCCCACACGATTTGAATGAACATCAAATGGAAATCGCAAAGTCACTTGTCAAATGCTGCTTCAACGCCATGAAAGGAAATAGTTTTTGCATCGAATTGGGACAGGTAAAGAAATATGGATTTATTTTGAAAACCCGAAGCGGAGAAAAACATGGCTTGCACCTGGCGAAGCCGGTCCTTCAACACCAATGCCGAATCGCTTCGGCAAGAAGACCATGCTCTGTGTCTGGTGTATCTGGTGAATGACCTGAGCGGTATTGTGGATTATGAACTCTTGAAGCCTGGCAAAACCATTACTAAACAACGCCTTCGCCCACAAATGATTACTTTAAAACACGCATTAATCGAAAGGCGACCATAATGAGGCAGAAGACATGAAAAAGTGATTTTGTTATATGATAACGCGCCGTCTTACACAACAAAACTAGTGAAATACACCTTGAGATCGCTTGGATGTAACATCTTTCTGCACCCGCTGTACTCCCCAGACTTGGCGCTATCTGACTATAACCCCTTCAAATCAATGCGACACGCGTTCGCAGAGCAGCACTTCAGCAGTTACGAGGAAGTTGGAAAATGGCTCCAAGAATGGTTTACCGCAAAAGACAAGCAGTTTTCTGGCATACTATTCATAAATTACCTGAAAAATGGGCGAAATGTATAGAAACCGATGGCCAATATTTTGAATAAAAAAAAAATGAGTTTCTCTAGAAAAGTACTTTTTTTACCAAATGCAATGCATACACGCTTGATGACTTAAGGCGATGTTCACTAAGAATCATAAGTCTACGCTCTTATCTCACAAGAACTTTTCTAAGCTAAAAAAAATCAAAACAACTTACGTTTGCTTCAATTTATATTATTATATTATATGCTGTGCACATCACTAATGATGCTCTGACCATACTTTTTTGGATTCGTGTCAAAAGTGTACGCTCATTGCAAATTATTGCAAGTTTTACGCATGTTAACACGGGCAAATTATTTTTTTTTTTTGGTTTTAAATATTAAAAAGTATTTTGTTCAATAAAATGTAAATGAATCCGCTACGCACTTCAGACCAATTAGACTCTCATCGTTCATTCTAAAAACATGAGAGAAGCTTCTAGATTCATACCTAAGGGACACTCTCAGCAGAACCTCCATATCCATATCGCAACAAGGGGATCAAGGGGATCGATCAAGGGGAGATCGATGGAAACGGCTCTGCATGAGGTTATTACAAACATTGACAAACATCTTGATATCATCGCGTTTAACAACATTCATCTAGAATTATCCAAGCGGACCATGGAAACAGCCAACTTATTAGATTCGTAGTTAGGGGTACACCTCAAGGAGAGGTGATGTCTCCCCTTCTCTGGCTCATAGCTATGCACGGACTGCTGAATTTAGTTAGCAACAGCGGAATCAAAGTGATATGCTACCTTATGCGGATGATGTAGTTGTAATGGTATCGGGTCTGTTTCCCTCTGTTATCAGCGAAATCATGGAGGGAGCTTTGAACAAACTCAGTTACTGGGCTGCGGGGTGCGGTTTAGGAGTAAATCCTAGCAAAACATAACTGATACTCTTTACTACAAAAACCAAGGTGCAGCTCTTCAAAATGCCGCGATTTAAAGGTCAAACACTTTTACTATCCAGCAACGCTAAGAATCTGGGAGTCTAGCCTTCATAGCCTTCATAGCCTCATAAGCCAAAAATACTCTTATGGCTTTACACAGCAGTAGTGCATCCTATTCTTACATATGGATCATTCGTGTGGTGGCCTGCACTGACTAAAGCATACAATATTAGGAAACTATTCAGGGTTCAGCGTTCTGCATGCATAGGCGTCACGGGGGAATCCGGTCATGTCCAACGAATGCACTGAACGTTTTAACCCACGTACTACCAATAAAACTTCACATTAAACTAACTGCATCCAAAAGTGCAATCAGCCTAAAGCAGTTACAGCTGGAAATATAAACTTTATGGACATGGGAAAATCCTAAGTTTACTGTCTGATAAACAGCAACTATGAAATCCCCAACCTTGACTTCACTAAAACATTTACTAGTAAGTACCCGATCCGAGTGGAATGTCGTTGTGGAGGTCCGAATGCTGTTTATGACGTCACCTTCTACACCGATGGGTCCAAGATGGGTTGTGGAGTTGGAGCGGAATTCAGGAATATTCAGGAAAACTAGGTGTAACAACACTAACAACCTAACCGCAGCAATCCTGTTGGATAGCCAAGCTGCTATTAGAGCACTAGCTACAGTAAGATACAACTCCAAGCTTGTAAGGCAGTGTAAGGAGGAACTAGCCCGACTAAGTCGACTGCTTGACATTACTTTAATCTGGGTTCCCGGTCACAGGAACATTTATGGTAATAAAAAGGTGGATGAATTGGCCAGGTTGGGTTCTTCCATCGATGCTTCAAAAGCGGAGCCAGTTTCAGTTATACTGAACGCAGTAAAGGGAGGGGTGTTCTTGCACTACCTTGACATAGCTAACCGCAGATGGAGTAGTTTGACAATCTGTTCAACAGCAAGAAAAATATTGGCCAAATACAACAAGGGAAAAACTCGCGAACTGCTAACAAGATCCCGAACTGATGTAGCAAGAGTCAAGGTAATCAGCATGGGGCATTGGTGCATTGGAGTGCATGCAGAAATAATCGGATTACCCTTTAACCCCCACTGTCGCAGCTGTAACAGATCTAACGAAAGGAAAACATTACCTCATTTTCTATGTGCTTGAACACATTCAACTTCTACAGTTGAACAACGCATGGGTCACTTTTTGCAAAGCTCGAGAGCCACCAGAAAAACAGCCAACTTGAATCCCGTTAAAATATGATTGATTAAAACTCGATGCTTTTTACATGCGAAAATTAGCTAAATAAAATAATTAAGGTGGGTTTTTTAACAAGAGTTTTCCCACTATAAAAGTTCTGTGTTTTATTTAAATGTTAAAAAAAAAAACAATTTACCATATGGTGAGGACCCTAGAGGTATTGAGAAATGTTTCAAAACAATTTGTTTGATTTGACTCTTATTTTTTAATTCATGTTATAAAAGTTGATATCTGGTAGATGCTAGCTAGAACGGGGTTCTTGATACCAATGACCTTCAGATCAAAACAAGTGACCTTAAATCCCCTCGAGACAAAAATATCGATACAGTATTATATTTTAAGGACTGTAAATGTCGAAGATAAAAAAAAATTAGTTCTACTGGAATAATCGTTATACTCCTTCGGAAAAGTTTAATGATCTTAGAATGGTAATGGTAGAAACTGGGATCTAGTGGGTAAGTACTAGAACGGGGTAAGTACTCGGCAACTATGACAATTTTAAAATTACGATTCGTTTAAATAAACGATTTATTTACGATTCGTTTTTCTTCAATTAATGATTTCTTAACGATTAGTTTTTTTAAATTAACGGTTCATTAATGATAGCGAATTCGAAAACAAATCGCAAACAAAATTCGTCATCGAAGAAAATGTTTTAGAATGTTTCGAATTCGAAACGAATCCGTCTGGCTTATTGGGTAGTTTCTGGTAAATTTCCGTCTAGTATTATAGAAACTCGTGTGTTAGTAGAAGAACAAGAAAAGGTACTAAAAACAAAAAAAATTTAAAATGAACATGCAACGTTTAAGATTTAAAAAATATTTAAGTGTATTATTATGTAATAAAATTTACGACCAGGTGTACAATTCTCTAAGTTAAATTTTTTTTTTTTTCAATTTTCTGCTATTTAGCTATAATCAAGTCTTATTTGATTGCATCTGAGTCAGCTTAATGTCTGTTATTTTCTTACGAATGAGTGTGCATATTAAATGATTAACATACATGTATTGTGAAGAAATTTTTTTGCTTTACTTGTATTTTTTTTTAACTACACAATTAATACTCACACAACTACTACCAAAATCAAGGCAGGCTTAAAAGACTAACAATAAAAGGGGGATTCATAAGTTATGCGTTTCTCCTCTGTTGCACAATTAAAGGGAATGCTTATTTTTTCATTTAATTAGTTGTTTTATATATTAATTATTTTAAATAACTTAAAAAATTTTCAGCTTTTTGAGAACATTATAGATGTATGCGTTATAAGAAATGAATGGAGAACTTATGTGGATGTATTAAAAAAGACTTAGGGCAGTTAAACAATAAGAAACATTTTTTAAGGCACTTTTGAAAATAAATCAAACGAAAATTTTGAACAAGTAATGCAAGAGATTTAAGAAAATTGAGGAGGTTGTCCAACACAAAATGAAACAAGGCGCTGCATACACTTAAATAAAAGTGACAGTTTTTTGAAAATTAAAACTGAACATTTTTACATAACCCGTTATAGACTAGATTAGGTGCTGGTTACTATTCTACACATTTTTAAATCAAAGAAAACACTCAAAAGTTCTTAAAATTATATTTGAGTAAAAAGAATATTTTATTAGTTACAATTACAATTAACTACAGTTAGCTAGACAGGCAGGCAAATACAGCAAAAGTGGCTACCATCAACCATTGTTATTTAAAAAAATGTACCTCTGAGTGTCTGTCATTCAATTCCATATTTTTTCTATTTTTTTTAATCTATGTTTTAAATATTAACTAGAAAATAGATTATAAAAATCCTCTTTTTTTTGCATTGTTTCAAAAGCAAATTAACAATAAGTTTAATACTGTTATAAACTTATTTCTCTTTAATAATAATATTTATAATATTTTTGTGTGTTGTTGAAAATGCAATGTCAGATGGGCAGACAGTATAAAATAGTAAGAAAAAAAAAAAAAAATAAGCGTAAAATAAAAGCAAGACAGCTACAAGCTTAAAACTCAAACAAGCTTGAACGTACATTTAAACACAAAATAATCCGCAAACCTTATATTTATATATATATACATCATAAATTTATAAAAAAACAAAAAATTTATAGAATGCTATAAATTAAAAATATTTCCAATTGTAGACAATTAAATTTGCTAGTAGAAAATTTAAGCTAGTGCTATTAAGCATAAGTTAATTTAAAACATTGAAATTTTGATTCATTGAAACTTGATATTTTCATAATATTGTTAAAAAAATAAATCTCATATTATTTGCATTCTATGGTTAAGACGGCTCGCGTACGCATGTTCATTTTGGTACATTTTTGTGGACATTTTAAAACGTTTCTCATACATGTACGGCACCAAATAAGACCTTGAACCTGATCGTAAAGCTCTAAAAAAGGTAATTAAGTGGAAAATCTACTGTAGAGAATGAAAAATTTACGGCTTTTAATAATTTTTTTCGGAGAATATAAAAGAGTACAAGTTGTTTTTTTGAGGATTTGTTAGCATATATTTTATAAATAAGACAAAAATTGATTTGTTTAATTTTGCCTTTATACGACGTCATTATTTAATTTCTTTCAGAACATTTTTTTTTTAAGTGGCAAACGAATTTTTATCAGATGTTATTTTTTTCCTATCTGTGAACCTCAAAAGTTAAAAAGAGGTTGACAATTGCTGGATTGATAAAATAAAAACTATATTCGACCGGAAAATTTAGCTCTCTTTGAGCGAAAAACAAACATTATTCTAAATTTTTTTAAAACTCTTAAGTTTACAGAGAAGCAGTTTTATAAGCTTTAATATGAGACATCAATAATGAAAATCGGTTCAATATTTTTATCTCATTCTTGCACACAAATATAAAATCTTCTCATGAGAAAAACCTGATTAAAGCCTGATAATTAGAACTTCACCTGCCTTGTGCTAGCTTACAAAAGCATCATATCAGATCAGCTCGCTGGCAAAAGAAGTTATAACTCAAAAGAAAAATTTACCTACAGTATGTTAGATTGCCCCTTTGAAGGGGCCCTTATGGATAAGAATGGTATAAAAAAGTGTTTGATAATGAAAAATTTAGGTCTCAGGTGATTCATTGGAATTTTATGGGTTTTGTGTTGGATTATGACATGGACAATGACTTGACAGACTATGACAAATTGGTTCAAATGGGATTTTTCGAAGTTACTATGTAGATCAAAAAGTTTGAAATAATACTAAGAGATGGCGTTAGCAGGCATTATTGTGAACAATTCACAACATTCTTCACTAGAAGTCTGTCAAAATTTCAGCCATTTCTGTCTACTCATTTACAAGTTTATTTATTGAGCCAACTTCTGTGTTATTTAATAATGGAAAAACATAAGTTTCGTGTTCTGGATAAATACTATTATTTACGCAAGAAATCGTTAACCCAGACAAGTTAGATAAGTACGTAGGCTGTCTTTTAAGTCTTGCGCCTAGGAAATAAATTTTGACAGTTCCATTCGAAAATTAGACATTTTCTATCATTATCATACTCACAACGTGTTGGTGGACGTGCGCTTTTTTTTATTGTGGTTGTAAAATTGTATTTCAGCAAAAAATAAAAAATTTCATTTTTTACGATTTTCGACGTGGATTGAAAAGAAAAGAATGTCCACACATTAACGTTACTGCTCACCCAGTCGGAAAGATCATAAGGTGCTTACTAAATAATTCATGTTTTCCTTTAGCTTATGGTGGTGAAATTATAAATTAAATACCATTCGAAATTAAGTATGCTGTTTGTTACATTTCGAACACCTTACATCTTCGCTTACGATTGGTTAAGCCGATCATGTCTTCGTGCGATCATTTCCATATGTAATCTATTTCGTAAAGTAAGAGGTATGCAAGCGGTATGCCGACATAACGGTTTTTGATTAATGTTACGAAGATATGAAGTGTAGCAAAAACCAAATGAAAAACCAGTAAGGAACAAACCTCTTCTGACCGGCGGTATAATGACATTCATTCTGGCAAATATTGATTTTATAATTATTTTACCATCCCATTTTAGATTTTTAAGATATATTGAACAAGGTGGGAGTGGTAGTTAAAATTCTCTCTTGAGTATTTCTCTCTTGAGGTGCTGTACCCACTGCTCCGAGACGAGTACAATACCTTGATCTGAATCAGAGATCAGGGTACGGAAAGTTCCGCTCGTGTACGCACTCGAGATAGTACACAGCTCATTTTGGTACACGCTAGTGCACCTTTTATGACGTCTCACGTGTGTGTACGAGAGCCAAATTTTTAAAGCAATGGAACTGATTCATGTACTTGAACGACAAAAAATATTTGGCGCGTATCCGTCCACGGGCGTGTACGCAAATGAAACGATGATGAAATGGACGTTTCATGAGTCGTATATGCCAATGAGTGAAAAAAAACATAGTGGAGCTCCCAGGTAGGTAAAAGGAATTTTTATTGGTTCTATGGACTGCTTAGACAAAAGTTCATGTATTTTCGGAAATTGGCTTCCATTGGAACTTTATTGGGCTTTGTGTACTTATTGGACAAACTTTTTGGAAAAATATTTTCTATTTTAAATACTTTTGGAACTGTTGGGTTTTGGATTTTTGACAAAAGGTTCTTGGGTCATTAGAACTTTTTTGGGTTTAATGGATTTCTTGGACAAAAATATATGGTTCTATGGCCAATAGGTTTTACTTGGATTAATTATGGTACTCGTGGGATCATTGCAACTCTTAGGTTTTGTGGACATACTTACTTACTTAAGTGGTCGTAACAACCCGTGTCCGGGTTTCAGCCGACCTCATCAGCTCTCGCCAGGCGCCTCTGCTTTGCGCGCGCCCTCTCCAATCGGATAGACCAAGTGCGGTTAGGGCTTCCTCAGCCTGGTCCATCCATCGGAGTCATGGTCTCCCTCGTCGTCGTTGACCAGCGACCCTCGCCTCGAGCACCTTTTTCGCTGGAGCTTCGTCGTCCATACGATGGACATGACCCAGCCAGCGTAGTCGCTGCACAGTTATACGCCGAACTACGTCAATGTCTTCGTAGAGCTCATACAGCTCGTGGTTCATTCGGATGCGATAGTCATCGCCGACTCTAACAGGACCGAAGATTTTGCGAAGAACTTATCTCTCGAACACCCCCAGAGCGGCTGCGTCAGTTTGCGAAACTACCCATGCCTCAGAGCCATAAAGCAGCACAGGTAGAACGAGCGTCTTGTAGAGTGTTAGTTTTGTCGATCGAGAAAGGGCTCTGGAACTTGGAGCTTACTGAGCCCGTAGTAACACCTATTAGCAATTATTGTTCTTCGCTTTATCTCCAGACTGATTTCGTTGTTTAGTATTAATGGCGGTGCCAAGGTAAACGAACTCCTTGACTATATCAAAGTTATAGCTGCCGGATGAAACGTGCGAGTCTAAACGCCGCGCTCCCTTGTTTGTAGACAGCATATACTATGTATTACCCTCGTTTATCGATAAACCCACTTTGGCTGATTCCTTTTCGATAGCGGCGAAAGCAGCGGTAACATCTCTCTTGGTTCTGCCGACAATATCAATATCATCAGCGTACGCAAGGAGCTGGACACTTTTATTGGTTTTGTGGACATATTGGACAAAAATCTTGGATTTTCGACAAATAGGTTCCACTTGGGCAAATAGGATCCACTTGCACTATTAGAACAAGTTCGGTAATAGGTCAAAAAACTCATGATTTTTGTACAAGAAGTTCAATAATCTCATTAAAATAATGTTAGAATGTTCGAATTTCCACAAATATTACAAGTGGAACCTATTTGTAAAAATTCAATATTTGTATTCAAGTAGTCAACTTAAGCCAAAAAAGTTTCAATCACTTAACTAGTTCCAAAAATAGTGTAAGTGGAACCTGTTCGTAAAAAAGGGTCCTATATCATAAAAAATGATTGTCCAAGGAATGAACTAAGCACAACAAAGTTCGAATGACCAAACAGTGCAATATTATTCAGAGCAAAACTTCTTTGATTAAGTGGAACCTATTTGTCAAGAAAAAGTTTATTCAAAGAGTCCACTTAGCCCAAAAAGTTCCAAGGAAATTGGAACCTATCTGTCCAAGTGGTACGTATTTGACAAAAAAAAAACCCAAATTTTGGTCCAAGGAGTCCATTAAACCCTACAAAGTTCCTACGGCCCGAGTAAACCTAGTTGGCGAGAAAATTTTATTCAAGGATTTCACTAAACCAAAACAGTCCCAGAGACCTAACAAGTTCCAAAAATACTTCAATTGGAACATATTTGTCCAAATGGAAAGTATTTGTCTATAATCCATGTAGAACCTATGTCTTTGTCCACAGTCTACAGAAATCAGAAAAGTTGCAATGGATTCTAAATTTTTCTCTAAACTGGTCGGGCTTCATTCCTCCCTTTCATTTCCGTGAGTGGCTCACGAACTGTCTCATGAGCATTAAAAGTGTCATTTACGTTCTCGTCCACGAGCGCATACGTTTTTGTAGGCATACGTAATGAGTCCTCATTTCAGAGTTTCACCAAAACGTACGCGCTCATGGACGAGAGCGATAAAATATTTTCTAGGGTATACGTCCGTGAGCGCGGACGATTTCTTGTCTGACTTTTTGAATGGTTCGCTCATAAAGGTACGCGAGTGGACCTTTCTGTTCCCTGTAAGAGATAAAGAGATAGGAAAATTCATGTTTTTCAAGGTTATTTCAGATTTCACACTTTTCAAATCTATTTTTTATGCAAAACTCACGAATTGTGTATATGAGATCGGATGTCTCATGATATTGGTGAGTTGTTCGTATGCCAGCAATTTTGCAGACTTGCACATTTACAGTAAGTTTGGATGTCTCATGACTTTGGGTAGTTTCCTGTAGTTTTTGTGTTAGTATTGAACATTTTGGGTTTATATTAACTCCCACAGTCCAAAATCGAAGTTTTCTATCTCTTTATCTCTGATGGCCCATGCCGATGTTCACTGTGCGATGACTAAAAGAGAATGAAAAAATGCACCAAGTTGGACCGAATGCGTTCACATATCCAACATGTCGAAGAGACCATCAGAAAAAATCGAAAATTTTCTATAGTAGGTGTTCACACGTCAGTCAAATGATTGAAGTATATCGCGATTTTTCACTCTCATTTAATTCCTCTGAAAATTTAGATTGGCGGAAATATAATTGATCCTTTAGAATTAAAATTGATCATATTAGGAAATCAATACTCCGGAAATTATACTTATTTAGATGACCATCATATGCACGTCATAAAAGAAATACTAGAGTTAATGAAATTATGGCAGAAGCTGAATAAACTACACATCTTTTTTGTTTCAAAAAATTACCTTTGCTTCCAGTCAAATTTTGAGTGACAAGAGAAGATTTTGGAGTTCATTTTCGCTCTGAGATAAAGTTCATTTTTTTACAAATTTTGATTGATTCAATCACTTGACTGACGTGTGAACACCTCCATGTTCATCCGACTTGTTGGTGTCTGCTCTAATGCACCTTACTTTAGGCGGCGCATCGGATAAATTTTGACTCATACAGGTAAAGTAGGAAGTGGAAAGATGACAAGTTACGTCAGGCAGCGATTTTAAAAATTTGCGATTCATTTTGACATCTGTTACTTTGAAGTTTCATTGTTTGTCATTTTCCTTTTTGTTTCCCTTGTGTTTTGTCTCAAATCGGAAGAGAGTGAAAAAAGGCTCACCAATCGTGTTTGCCTACCATAACCACGCCAATAGCAGGCGTAAAATATTTTTGATTTTCTTAAGGTGGCGCTTGATTTATGACCATTCAGAATTTGATTCATTTTAAGAAAAATGTATATAATTTTTTTTATCGTAATAAAAAAGCTATATCGTAAAAATAAAAGCCATTAATACAGATATGCACTATAAAATCAAAATTTCTTGTTGTTAAAAATATTCTTGTATAAAACAAATGTACGGAGACGTTGCTGAACTTTTAGCGAGCGAAAATTAAAAGACATCAGCTTCGGCTGAGTTTCGAGTCTTAACTGAATCTTTATTTTTGAAATAAGTTCGCTTGTATGAAATAAAAAGAAATCGATACCTGTGCGGTGGTTGAAAACAAAAAAGTTGTTTTACTAATTCCTAATTCTTGGAACTTCCCTTTTTAATTACTTCTACCTAAATCGCTATTTATTAAATGGTTTTGGGGTTTTTAACGCAAATTCTCGACTAAGACCATTTTCTTTTCAAATGAAATTTATTGAAGATACTGAGAAGGATATTATAGATCAAACAGAAAGCAAAAAAGACATAGTTTTGTGGAAAATATTTTCAAAAAGCATAAGAAAAAAATAATTTTTCCAACATTTTGCTTCATAAGCACCACAAAAATGTTCTAAATCAATTTTTTTAAAAATTTTAATTGTTGCACAGGTCTCTAGCAATAATTTGGCTTTTACAGATTGAAAAAATATCAATTAGTCGACGAGTTATAGCCAAAAAACCATATAATCAGTATGCTGAAAATCGGCATTTGACTGCAAAGATCGAAGGTCGACTAAAAAAAAAATTCGAACTAACATAAACAAAAGCCGCGGTCTTCTAATTTAGCCTCTATTTTTACCCCTCACTCTCAGAATCGACCTAACTTTTACTAACCTGAATTTGTTCCATAGTGTTATAAATACATAAAAATTAATAATCTTTAAAGACTTTTCTCATTTATTGGGAACATTGAAAAATATTATTGTATTTTATTTTCCATGGCAATTTTTTTTTTTTTTTGATATTACCAGCTTTTTAAATTTTGTATTTTTGCTTCCATACAACGCACTGTGCTACGTCCTAAAACATGCCTAGAGCTTACAGTAAAATTTTTCATTTGAAGACAAGCATAAAAAGTTGATTTTCAATATCCTCTTAAATAGTACCAAAATGTAGAACACGAATTAAATTTGATATAATTTTTTTTTTTTTTTTTTTTTAGTGCAAATGAGGAAAATAAAACATGCAGCAAACTTAAGATAAAAATTGTAAATTTAAAATAGACGGTAAATTTTTTATAGATCTTGAGGAAATAATGTATTTTAAACTATATTCACACATGTTGTCATGCAAATGGATGGAAAAAGTTTTTTTTTTTTCGTTGGCACAAAGGTTTCTGCAAAAAGCTGAAAATTATACCTAGAAAAGAGTTTAAATTGTACAAAAATCACATTATTAACAATAAGATTGGGAATGGAAAAATTTTGACTTATTTTTGGTTTTTTTTTTATAGATTTCTTTTTTTTTCTTTTTTTTTTTTTGGGGTAGGAAGGGTGATATCTAAGATTGAACACTGTACTAAAGCTACTTGATTTGTTGCTTATTACATAACAACAAAACCGTTAATAAAAAAAAAAACAATTTACTATCAACAATAAATTTAACAAATTTTTACTTTTTCTAAACACTAAAAATACACGGATATGTTGAAGTTACATACATATATATATATATATATATATATATATTTATAGTATATGTATATATACATATATAAATTAATGTCTATATAATTTACCCTCTGCCCTTCTATATTGCTTCCAAAAACTTTTGATTCATGGACTTCAACTAAAAATATTTGCTTACAACCATTATTATTTATATGTATAAATAAATTATTTCCATTTAATGCAGTATGTTTTTGATTCATTTAGAAACTTTGTTAAATCATAACTACTTTAAATAAACTGCTCTAACTGCAGTTTTCTAAAAATATAGTTAATCCAATAAAAAGCTTTCAGCAGTATTATCATTATCAATTATTAGATTGTACAAGTACTTGAATTTTTATTTGTTTTTGTATTGGTTTTAATTGCTGAATGTTATATTGAGTGACGGACACTTTCGGACGTAATTACGTGTTCCATTGATCGCTAAGTGATGTACGGGACTAGCAGTGCCCGAAACTGAAGTTAGTTGCCTTACCATTCCGGAGCCAAGTTGCTGCAATATACCAGATCCGGAACCGAGCGGCCCTGATGACAAGACGGTCGATGTACGGCGCGAACGTATAGACTGCATGCTAGATGAGAGCAGGAAGGGCACGCTGCTGGAAGTGTTGGGCATGGAGCCACCCTGTTTTTGGGAATATAATAACGAAGATTTCTTTGAAAGATTAAGCAGTAGCTTGGAGCTTGTATGAGCGAATTGTTTGTGGTGTGCTTGTGCAAGTTTTTTTTTTTGTATGTATTTAAAAACAATTTGAATGATGAAATTTGAGTAATTTCGATTTTAAATGCTTTAATGTTCATGTACAGAAAATTGAAATTTTTTTCTGTGAAAATAATTTTTTTTCACTCAAATTGCTTTCTTTTAATGAAGCGAGAAATGTGATGTTTTTAAATAATATTTATAGTATTTTTAGATGTTATTGCAATTCGGAACAATTAAGGCTGTTTAAACATGTTTAAATATTTAACAAATGATTTTTTTATAATAAAAACAACAATACAAAAATAAAGGTATACAACAAAATGTTCATGTAATTATATAGATACAAAATTTAGACCTGTAGTTATAATGTAAAATGAAAGAAGAAACATTAAATTAAAGCCAAACTTTACAAAGATAGCAACAAATTTGTATTTTTAATATTTACTTAGTTTAACAAGAAAACGCAAACAAATTCAATAATATTAAGAGAAAGAACAGCAAAAATCGAAGAGAAAAAAAATATTCTAAATTTGTTTCTTTTGTATCAATAGATTTTGCAATTTTGTAGATAGGTTTTTGATTTAACGGTGTATCAAAGCAAAAACGTTTACTCACGATCATGCTCCGTGCAAGCTGCGATTTGTTTAGAAAATTTGAAACAAATTACAAAGGTTTACAAAGATCAACTTACAATTTTTATAAAACCAATTCAACGGAATTTAATTTAAATATCTTTTTTTGTAATAGAACGAAAACATTAATAGTAACGGTGTATGTGACAGTCAAAACGAAAACATATTCAAATCAATAAAACATTTTAAGAACACAGTAAAATACTTAAAAACAAAAAGAACCTTAAAAGTTTCAAGACCTAACTTTATACATAAAAGAGTGTGTTGCAATCTCAAATAAAAAGAAGAATGAACACATATTTAAAAAAATGAAGAAGTGGGGGCCGCTTTGAATCAATTAGACTTGCATCAATCTCGAATTATGCAGCTTTTTTTGCGCATTCCCCACTGAATCACAAGCGACAAGTTCGAATTTTACAAATGTTTTCCGGTTAATCCTTTTTCTTTTTTAAATTTTTGTCATAAATTCATGAAACTTCCTTTTAACTTAACAATTTTACGTTCCTTTGCAATATTCGTAAAAAGTTGCATATTTTAATCGTAAATTTATAAATCGATGTCGAACAAAAGAAGGTTCGTTTATCAATTACTCGTTGCTTTCTTAATGTTGTGAGCTCTTATGCAGCTTACGCAAGAAAATTAGTGAAATTTTCAAATTCTTTTGCATAAATTGGGCTCCGAAAATGTTCAAACTTAACTTAACTCAAAATTAACTGTTTTCCTTTTTTTAACATATTAAAGAAAAGTAACCTTTTGAATATTGCCCCACTAAAATTTCTTCTAGTTGGCATCCTTGGTTCTGATATTAGAGTAAATTGCATTGTGTGAACAGCTTTAATAAAATTATCGATAACTTCGTTTAAATTTTTCCTTAATTATGCGGGTCGTACACAAGCTATCCAACTTTCAATTGAGTTTTCAATTGAATTGGTTCTCTGTCACACAATTTTTATTATCAATGTCGTTTTTGTCTTAATTATTTAAAATCAAATGAAATCACACTCAACACTTTCTTCACAAATGACATCTAAAAATATGTTTATTGACAGCTAATGAAAAGATTTGACCACACACACTGCACAATCGAATTGAAAGACTTGGGAGGCAACGTGCAAAAATCAAAATCTTTTGATTTTTCATCAACCAACTTGATAACATTCAAAGGCCTATGTTACACGGTGCTCGCTTGCTTGGCGAGCAAGCTGTTTTGTTCTTACTTTCAGTGTGAAACTGCCAAAAAACAATTATGGCGTTTTCTTTTTTGGCCAAAAAATTCTGCCCTCTGAGAGTGCAGAATCATGACCTGATCTCAAAAAATGTTGACTGTTCTTAGTCAAGAAAAGAACATAAAAATGCAACTTTTTTTTCAATGTAATGTTGGCTGGCCTATTATATCGAGAAACGTCAAATAAATTGCAAAAGTTTTCCGTGAAATAGCAAATCACAAAATAAAAATTAAAATCTTGGCGACGTAAGTTTTATTGAAGGTAAATTAACTTTTTTGTGATATTTTCGTTGATGTTATTTTATGTTTAATTATAATAAATATTTGTAAAGAAGGAGCTCATTCTTTAATAAAATGTCGATACAATGTTCACTATTTTCTTAACATGTCACTTTTCTGTTTCTTCAGTTGGTAGCATTTGAGGGCAGAACTCTGTGACCGTCGATCTTGAGAATGCAAAAATTCTGCATTTTTTATACTTTTCAGGTCAAAATTTTCGAGAAAAGAACACGATTTAATTTTAGAGGTCAACATTTTTTTGAGAAAAGAACACAAAAAGTGCAGAGTTCTCAAAGAGGGCAGAAAAATTGCAGAATTTTTTCGAGAAAAGAAAACGACATTAGAGTAAGAGTACATAAACACTTTGTAGACCAAGGCAAAATGTGTTGATTCTTACTCGCTGTGCAGTACAGCGATTACCGATCAAAACAGTGCTGAGTGGTGGAAAGCATATAAACATGTTAAACGTTGCTCGGCGGTTACATCGTTGTCGTGTAACCCACAAACGATCAAAATGTGAAAGAGGGTTAAATGAGTTCATTGCTTGCCGAGCAAGCGGGAATCGTGCAATATGGGCCAAACTGATCAATTGACAAGGCCAAGCATGCTTTGATTTGAGCAATAACCGACTCAGGTGAAGATTGGAACTTCTTCATCTTAAACATTTTCACCTACCCAGAAAGAGTTTGCAATTTTAAAAAAATCGATATTTTTTCCCCCTTTCTTTTTTTTAGTTAAATATCTGGAGAATATAGGCTCAAAATTTAAAGTCAGCCAAAGCAAAACTCTTGAAGTCATTGACTAATTAGAGCCCTTTCTCCTAATCCTGTAGCTGAGACAGCGAAATTTTGTACGTATTTTTCTCAAAACCATATTTTAAAAGTTGGTGGGTACTGTAATTCAAAAACTACATCACTTATTCATTTCAAACTTGTTACACACTTTCTACATATAAAATACCTCCCCCCAATGATAAATTTTATAATTTTTTTTAGGGAGATTTTCCACTTACAAAAAGGTGCAATTTTTTGTAAAAAATAGCAATTTGCACCTTAAATGGACACCAAAACCTAATGTTAATTAATAAACCAAAGGTTAATGTTTTAAATTTTTGAATATAAAAATTCCAATTTTGTTGATTTATTAAATTAATATGCATTAACAAATATTTTAAATACATAAAATATTATGTTGAATATCCGCGTAGTATTTGATTTTTGAAAAAAAAAATTTATTGTTTAGCTTCCTTTTAAAAAAATTTTTTTCGAAAAGTGTGGTTTGCAGCTTCTTCTGGTAATTTAGGCCTGCCTGTTTATAAAAAAAAACACAAAAGATACATTGCATTTTAATGTTATAGTTGCTCCACTTGAGAGAGAACAAACTGATATGCTTATTTCGTTGTTATACTAGGCCAATTGATAATTCCCGAGACTTTCAATGAACCATTTTTTTGTCCAAATTCTTTTTTATTCTACAACAAAGACCCCCTTTAGCGCGATATTCTACAACATTTTGATGCCTTCCGAATAGTGTTCTTTATTTAACTCTTCAAAATACGCATTTGTTTCACGTTTGACTTCATCATTTGATCAAAAACGCTTAACTTATCTCTTCAAGTTTGGAAACAGCCAATAGTCGCTAGGTGCCAGATCTGGAGAGTATTGTGGATGGGGCAGCAATTCGTCCCAATTCATGCAATCCTTTGCCATCGATTTTGCGCATGTGTAGGGTCGTGCATACTTGTGGCGGCCATGACTTACTGGTTAAGGTGTGTGGCTGACATGCAAGAGAACCCACGTTCGAATGCCATCTGACAGAATGTTTTTTCCATTGGAATAATTTTTTGTTCGTCCGTCACCTCTCTGTAGACAATGGCAAACCTCAGAGAGTAAAAACTGCCATGTAAAGCTTCTTGTTCTCGATTCAGTTCTCGATTATTTGTGATCAAACATTTCACAACACGCACAACACAATTGATCATAAGAAGCTCGGTCAAAGTACTTTCAAGGGCTGAAATGGCCATTTTCGTTTCGTTCGTTCGTAGGGTCGTGCATTATCGTGATGAAAAATAACTATTTTTCTGCGCTAAATTAGGACAATTTTCCTTTATTTTATCATTCAAACGTCCCAATAATGCCACATAGTAATCGCTGGTAATTGTTTTTTCACTTTCAAAGAAGTCCTCGAAGATTATTCCGCACGCATCCCAAAAAACGCTGGCAACAACCTTACCAGCAGAATGTTGAGATTTTTCGCGCTTTAAAGGGGTCTCATGTGATTCTCTCCACTCTGCCGACTGTGATGGGGACCCATGTTTCATCCATTGTTATGAAACGACGCAAAAACCCTTTTTTGCAAATGTTCTCTGAATCAATGCCACGATGCTCTCTTTGATCTGGTGTGAGAAAATGCGGCAGCCATCTTGCGTTTACTTTTCATATGCAAATGTTCATCCAAAACACTTAACACGTTCAGATGAAATGGTTATGTCTTTAGCAATCTTACTTTATTTCAATCGGTATCTGTATTTCGTAATTACAATTACGGTTATAGTACTTGTAATCGGCAAATTTTTATTTACAATTAAATAAATCGTTATCATGAAAAATTTCCATTACGATTACTGCAATTTTAACAATGTTTTTTTTTTAATAATATCACTATTGCTTAAATGATCGCGCCTCAACAAAAAAATTATTCATGTGAATGTCTAATTTAGTTTAATTTAGATGTTTAAATTAGTAAAAAAAGGCAGAGTAGAAAATAATTATTTAGCACCTTTCGTAATAAGTGCAGGGCAGAGAACTGCCACAAAGCGCTTTTTTAGCATTTTGAATATTCTCACAAAAAATAAGTATAAGTAAATATGCAACCCTGAACACATCCTAGCGGGATAGAGGGCACTTCAGAAGACATCCTGCAGCGCTGCTCTGGTAGCATGCTAGTGCTTGCATCCTCCTTGCCAAACGTGCTTCTTTTAACACTGGCATGTCCTAGGAAGGAAGCAGTTCGAAGTAAATTTCGAAAAAGATAGGGAGACAGAGAGTGGACAAAATTATAATGAGCGGTGGAGTGAGCAGGGGATGTCTAACATTGTGTAATGGAATGGATGAAAGCTGTGCATAACCCAGCGTCTACACCAGACAATTTGTCTTAACAATCCCAATACACTCACACATTTTTTACTTACACACTCACATTTTCTCAGTCGGCAGTTCAATTATCTGACCACGATTTGACGTATATTGTTGGTGGTGGCACTTGGAGGATGTTAACAAAAATTAACGTTGGCCTGCGAAAGAAAAAAACAGCGCTTTTATATTATTTTTCTATTCGTTTTCAAAGGAAACGTCCAATAACGAATCAAATGTCATTTATTGTCTTGCAGTTGTCTTGCCCACCTACGTCATAATCAGACAATATTCTTGCAGCTGACAATAATTTGACAACTAATACAGATTATGAAATATTTATGACAATTGTCTGGTGTAGACGCAGCGTAAGGAGCGAGAGGCAGAGCAGAGCAGAGCACTCTCTCTCCAGTTCTTTCAACTCGTCAATTGAAAAATAGCCAACATATGAACAGTTGCGTATTTACTTTATTTTTTTTTGTTTAACCTATTACCGCTTAGCATTGCCATATGATAACGCATCTTTTTTTCTATATTTCTTTGAGATTGAAGAAATCAGTGAATTATCATGTGGTTAAGCTGATCGATAAGGGCTATGTTATGCTGGCGGTCATGGGCACGCATTGTTGTTGTTTCAATGTAAATTAAAAAATTGAGAACGAGAGCGAGAGAATAAATTTTGCCCACCACGGTCACCAAATGATTCGGTAAAAATATGAAATCATGGGATCAAAACAGTGTTGCGTTGTGGAATTATTCGCAACATTTGTGTTTTAGCATTAAAATAGTACAAATTCAGTACGAAATGTGTGAAAGCAGTAATGAAACCTGCTATTAAGCAGCACTCAACCATGATCAACGATGATACTTTTTTCAGATAAAGTACTAAGAGAAGCAAAAAGTGTACTGATGTTTGTGGATCATATGACCGTCAGCATAACATACTTTGGGCACTGAGCACATCAAATGAAAAGAGAGCGCAAAAAGCGACGTGACCAGGGATCATTTGACCGCCAGCATAACATCACCCTAATGGATTAATGCGCAGCATACTTTGTGCATTGATTTGCTTTACTTTTCACTGTGACAACTGAATCGCAACTGAACATGGCATAACTAATACAGGTAAACTCGCTAGATGAGAGCGTACTGTCATGAATGTCAACACGAAGTTGACAACTCATATAAAATCTCAAAGCTATGAGACAAGGTTGATTTATAAGGTTGTCGCAAGGGAGAGAGCGAGTACCCATAATTGTCAAATCGAAGTTGACAGCTCATAGAAAATCTGCAAGTGCTTTCTTTTATCATCCGTTTTTCTTTCGTAGTCATTCGCAAAATTGGCTGGTTTTGACAATTATGGGTACTGAGAAGAGAGTGCGATCAGCCCTGCGACAACCTTATAAATCAACCTTGCTATGAGAAAGATGTGAGAAAACAACAATTGTCAAAATGTAAACGAAGTTAAATAGTTGAAATTGTCTTGTTTAATTTATTAAAGATTGTAAAAAATTGTTCTTTTTCGTGTTTTTATTGATATTTAAGCAATAAAAAAGTGCTTCAAGGCAAACAACATGGAAAATACAATAAATAAAATATTAAATGCAAGCAGGGAGCGCCATTGACAATACCGGAAGTAACGAAGAAGATTTTATTTTTCTACCAACAAAAAATATGCTTGCCCGATAAAGAATAATAGAGAAAAGCTCAAAACATGGCCATCTGTGCTTGCTTGCTTGGAGAGAAAAGTGAAGAAAAACAGAAGGTCGAAGAGTGGGCTTCTTTCCTGCTGGACCAATGTTGATTAATATAGGTTAAGTCACTTGAGAGAAGCTCGGTCGAACTGTCAGAATGGATGAAAGGAAATCAAGAAAAAAAAACCTGAATCTGTACAATTTTTAGCTAACAGCTACTTTGACAGTTCGAGCAAAGGCGGAAAAAGAGTGCTATTCTCTCAAGTGACTTAACCTATATTAATGAACCTTGTGCTGGACAAGCAACAGTGATCCATTTCGGACTGCTGGGATGCTACTCATATCCTATCCACTCTCACAAGCATAAGTGCAAGGCAAATCAAGTACGTCAGAGTCTGCGTACAATAGAATCTAAAAGCGGCCACACATTAACGATCAAGAGTGATACTCATGCTAAAATTCTCTCTTTTTATGCAGGTTCGCTTGTGTGGCCACTCTTTTTCGTCATTCAACAGTCAACCACAAAATTATTTTTGGTTGTGTAACAGTCAACGGCCATATTTGTTGATTTTTTTAAGTGTTACTCATGATCGCTAATGTGTACCACCCTTTAGTCAGAAGCTCTTTTAATACTTATGCTCAATTTTCTCAATTTCTTGCTGCTACCCATAAAGTACTTGGAGCCAAGGTTGATTTATAAGGTTGTCGCAGGGCTAATCGCACTCTCTTCTCAGTACCCATAATTGTCAAAACCAGCCAATTTTGCGAATGACTACGAAAGAAAAACGGATGATAATAGAGAGCACTTGCATATTTTCTATGAGATGTCAACTTCGATTTGACAATTATGGGCACTCGCTCTCTCCCTTGCGACAACCTTATAAATCAACCTTGCTTGGAGCCTTAGAGTACTAGAAAAAAAGCAACTCGTAATTTTTCATATCTCGCTTTCACTTGGTGCAAAATTTTATATTGATCTATTTGCACATAATGGGTGGCAGATGGGGTGTTCTTAAGAGATATGTTGAGAGGGGGTCAATTCGGAAGTAATATAACAATAATCGATAGTTTTTGTGTTTTTTTGTGTTTGGACCCCCTGAAGGATGGCAGATTGGGGGAATTGCATTCAAATGAAATGCTGAGAGGGGAAAAATGAAAGGACAATCGGTTAATTCGGGAAAGAAATGAACTCTAATCGACAGTTTTTGTATTTTTTGTATGGGAACCCAAAGGAGGTTGGCTGATAGCGGGTAGGTGTGTTGAGAACAAATGTTGAGGGTTAAAATATAATACGAAGTTTACCCCTCTAGAAGTCCAGTTGCGAGAGATATAAACTATTTTTGACAGTTTTTGCGTTTTTTGTGTGGTGACCCAAAGAAGGGTGACAGATAAGGGGTAAGTCTGTTCAGAAGAAATACTGAAGGGCAAAAAATAATGGGACCTGGCTATATATTTGACCCCTCTAAGAGTCCATTTGCAAGAGATGTAAACTATTTTCGACATTTATTTTTTTTTGTGTTTTTGTAGAAAAACCCCCAAAAAGGTGACAGTTTAGGGGATGATATGTTGAAAAGAAATGTTGGGGGTAAAATGTAAAAAACCATAGAAATAATAAAACCTGATCACATAATTAAGCCCTCTAGGTGGCACTCCGGGAGAGCTTTGAATTATTTTCTTCAAATTTTTCCCCCTTTAGGACAGAGGCGGATCTGGAAAAAAACTTGGGGGCCGGTAGATATAAATGAGACTCATTTTCAATTTGCAGGAAAATTCGTGTCTTCACACTTCGTCGTGTTAAAATTCGTTTAAAACAATTCGTCTAAAAATCATTAGTTTTCAAACAATTCGTCTGAAACTCTCTCTAAAACAGTGATGAACACACGCACACAACTTAAACAGCTTACATGTGTGTGTAACGTTTAAAGCTTTTCTCTGGAAAAAGTGGAACGTTAAAGCATTTTGAAAGCTCTCTGAAAGCCTAATGTACAAAAATAATATCAAATAGACGCGAATAGAAAAATGATGAAATCACATTAGAAAAAATTATTTATTTTATTATAAGTTATTTTTGCGTATATTATTATATTTGCTATTTTCTATATTATGAATACATACTAAACAGAGAAGCATACGTGAGACCGCGTAAAACTAAAAACAAAACAATTATAAAATTAGCTATTTTAAACTTGCAATCTATGAAAACAATGAGTGCTCACATGAATAAAAAGCGCTGCGTTCTTAGAGTATCGAATATAAACAAATATAACAGAAGTACGCATCGCTTCTGTATTTTATTCTTTTCGGTGTACAAACACAACGTAATTATATTAAAATCAACAGAACAAAGCGACATAACCCTGCGTGCTCCGAGTCTGTCTGCAGGCTGAAAGCTTTTTGAAAAAGCTATTAGCTCGCGAGCTAATTATGTTCATAGCTGATCTAAAACGACAAATTAAAGTTCACCAATTGAGTCGACTCAAGTAGAAAATCCGACTCGCGGACGGTGATAAGGACAGTAATTAAACGATTTGTTTTGGACTAATTTTCCGTGAACGGATATTTCCACATTTATTTATTTCTCCCTTTAAAATATATACATAGTGAAAAGGTATTCAAAATTTTATAATATATATTTCGCTTTAAAAATCATTATTCTTTTAATTATGTGCTTTAGAAAAAGCTTTGCTTTTTTTTATATACGAAAAATATAAAACTGATTGATTACATTCCAGGTCTGGTACTTTACAATATTTTTAAACATGATTAAAAAAAAAAAAACATTAAATTTTGATTTTTTGCTCTGATTGATGAACTTAATAATAATTAGGAGATACTTTTTATTTTATTAACACAACTGAACATTCTCAAATACGTGAGCTTTCTTTATAGATCTTCCCTTCCCCCACCACAGAAAATCCTGCGGACGCCCATGCAGGAAGAAGAAAACTTTATATTTATTTTACGCATTATCGAATTTATTGCAGCATAAAAACGCAAGATAGAATAACAAAACAAATCCTTTTAACAGCATAACAAAGAAAACAATAAACACCACAAAAAGAGTAAAAAGCGAAGAGGCAGAAAAAACAAGACAAAAAAAGTACCCAAAAAGAAATGCTTAGTTATTTTGTGAATCAACCATGAAATATTCCTATTTCGCCACGAAAATCGATTTAAAAAGCATTGAAATTTCATTGTTTTTCGTAGATTATATGAAACGTGACGGTATATTTATAACAGCACACATATACTTATTTATATAGGAAGGTAGGCAAGTGGGTGGGTTGGTAGGTAGCTATATACAATATTGCAGTACCTTTAATAAACACTGGAAATTTTTGATTATCATAAAATTATATAAGCGGTTCGATGATACGCATCTACTCTGGGAACTTCAGTTGGCCACGGCCATAACAATTGTTTGAAAATGAATTTCTCAAATGAGAAAATAAGTTTCAGTTCTTTATGAGAGCAGATTTTCAATACCCCTTCCACATACACACCTTTGTTTAAAAAGCTTAGGAAACCATATTACAGAAACACAACCAGAGAAAAAGTATTAGCAACAAATAAACCTCGAAAAATTATGAACATGCTTAGATACTTCATTAAAAATTTCAAAACATCAATTACGACGACAACTTTTTACAGCAACCGCCAAAAAAAAAAAAAAAATAATTGGTTCTTGAAAACCTGTTAGTAGCCAGAACTTCGAAACCCACAACATTTCATGTTACAACGACCAAATTAAAAAAGAAAAACATTAAAAAAAAAAAAAAATAAAAAATCTGCTTAATAAGAAAAACATTATGATATGTAAAACTTGCTTTAATGTAGATAAAAGTATATTTATTTTAATATAATTTTCAATTTGTTTTTTTTTTGTTTTTTCATACAATATTTTTTCGAAAACGTGCGAAATGTTTTAAAACTTTAAACAGTAATTGACAGCATAGCGTGATTTTTGGTGGAACCAGATTAATTCTTTGCACTCGCACAGTATATGTTAACCAAGACTTTTCAAGACTTACAACATAAGCAGAAGACGAAGGCACAGAAAGACTCGATCCTGAGCCCCCACGGGAACTGAAACCGTACGCCTATTTTGCATACATAATTGTAAATATTAGAAATGGTTTTACAGGTAATCAGTCAAAAAACAAAAAAAAAAAAAAAATTTTAAATTATAAAATGTTTCAAATTTATGTATGTATGTTTCAGATTTCAGTCTTGTAACTTGAACCTGTAGAAATATAATTTTCGTAGCAAAGAGGAAAACTAAACGGGAAAAAAGTTATTTGTTCTTGAAATCTACAAATTAAACGAAATAAAAAAAATTTATATCTTAAGATTGTTTTTTTATAGGTTTTTCAAAGTGGTTACTAAGTATTCAACAATAAAAACCAAAAACAAAACTCGACTGTTGTGATGTTGTGAACAAGCATTAAGCAAAAACTTACAGTTGGCGGTGACAGATTGATTGTAGATCCGCGACGTTCCTGCGGTCCGATGCTTGAGTGCCGACGTATGGGTAGACCACCGCCAGGCGTGCCACCCGGTGAGGAGGCACAGGATGGTGCAATGCGTATTTTTGGTGTCATCAAAGTGTTGTCAGAGAGTCGCCGATTGGGGAATGCGTTGGCCACACGCAGAAAATTACTATCCGGTGATGATGGCGAAGCACCAAACCACCAGCCACCCATCATGCCAGAACCTGCAATAATAAGTTAATTTTATGATTATTAATGTTGTTAAGGTGTTTCTTGTTTTGTCTTATTCTTTAGCTTAAAATCTCCTTCATTTGAACCTGCTTAACGGATTTTGTAACGCTGCGAGCACAATTAAAAGCTCGTAGTTTAATGAGTTACAACCGGCAGCTTGATGGACGAAAATTAGTTTTTGTACGAAATTTGTAGGAATGTAATTAGTAAGAAATTGAGCAAAGACAGTCAACAATTTTACTTTGAAATTCATCTTGCACATGATGTACATTCCGTAGATGTTGGCAACCATGTTGCTTCATCTAATTCTCAATTTCTATAAATCTCACAACAAAAGCTCTCTAATTAAACACAAAATTTCCTTTACCTTGTTTATTAAGAAATTTCCTAATCAAACTCAAAATCTTAAGAATCTATGTGAATAAATTGCTTATAAAGTTTGTTATGCAAGTTATTTCAAAAGTACTTGTAGTACTTTATTTTTCAAACCACAAAAAAAAATCATGAGCTTGAGCTAATTAAGCTATGGTCTCAAAGTTTCATATCAATTTCTACTCTTCAACATTGTTTTTACTTAACGAAATCGAAACAAAATACCTAAAATTATAATTAACTATTTTTGATCGTATTTGCAAAGTTTGGTTAGTTACAATGCTTAGTATTCTAAGAATCACTTAGCAGAGCTTCGCGACCACTGAGTAGTGGTTTCAATTTTGGCCAATGTAAGCGTTTGCATATTTTGTGAGTTATGTGCGGTAAGCTAATATTTTTTGTTTTACCAAATAATTTATTGAACTTATTTATTGTTCGATAGTACAATTACAGTCGACTTCAGTAATAAGAATGATATAATGTAAGGCCCTTTCGCAAAATCAAAAAATTCGTATTACTGAACTGTTCTTTTTTAAGTGTTTTTTAAAAATTAAATGCATACAGCTTATGTTTCGACTAAGTCTTTTATTATATTTTCTTAAGAATCGAAATAAAACAAAAAGAATTGGTTCTAAATCAATTGAAAGGAAAATGTAGGTAACAGGTCATTCAATAAGTCCGTAGGATAAGTAAGAAAAAACAAAATTTTGATAAAACTCGATTATATTATTCAACATATTTGCCTTCGAAAGCGATACAACGAGTACGTATAGCGATTTTCCAACTGTTCGATACAACTTTTATAGTACGATTTTTCTTTCTCGTCAAAATAGCCCTCAGTTTCAGCGATTACTTCATCATTGGACTTGAATTTCCTTCCAGCAAGCATTCTCTTGAGATCCGAAAACAGGAAAAAGTCGCTGGGGGCTAAATCTGTAGAATACGGTGGGTGTGTAAGCAATTTGAAGCCCAATTCATTCAATTTTGCCATCGTTTTCATCGATTTGTGACACGCTGCATTGTCTTTGTGAAACAGCACTTTTTCTTTTGCAAATGTGGCCGTTTCTTGGCGATTTCAGCCTTCAATCGATCCAAAGTGCACAGTAATAGTCGCTGTCGATGGTGGTTCCTTTTTGGAGATAGTCGATAAATATTATTCCTTTCGCATCTCAAAATACAGACGCCATCACCTTACATGCCGACTGTTGAGTTTTTGCTCGCTTTGGATTCCTTTCGTCGACTGCTGTTCACTCAGCTGAATGTCTTTTGGATTCTGGTGTGTAATAGTGAAGCCATGTTTCATCCATTGTCACATATCTATGATAGAACTCGATTTTATTGCGGCTTAACAGCACCAAACACTCCTCTGAAGCATCAATTCGTTGTTGTATTTGGTCGACTGTAGGCTCACGCGACACCCACTTTGCTCAGAGCTTTCGCATACCCAAATGTTCGTGTAAAATGGTAAAAACACTACTATCTGATATCTTTACAATGTCAGGTAGCTCGTGCACCTTCAATTTGCGATCGTTCATAACCAATTCGTGGATTTTTTTGATGGTTTTGGTGGATTTTGATCGTTCATAACTAATTCGTGGATTTTTTTGATGTTTTGTGGAATAACAGTCTGATTTAGGCGTCCACTGCGCTCTGCATCATTTGTGCTGGTACGACCACCTTTAATTTCAGCAATCCACTTTTCTATCATTTGTCTTGATGGAGCAGAGTCCGGATAATGTTTATTAAGCCATTGTTTGGTTTCCACTGTATTTTTTCAAAAAGCAATGCTTTATCAAAACTCGAAATTCACTTTTTTCCATTTTTTTTATTAATAAATGCTCAGGCTGTTTATTGCATCAACATGCATAATATTTGGAGATGCATCAGGAAAAATTATTTCTTCATTCTCACTATCATTCAGTGGAATAGTCTCGTCTATAGCAATATCATCATTCCATTCCATTAAATCGCTCACATCAAATGCAACACTTGGAAAAGTGCTATCCAAAAAATTTTAGGTGGTTCTTATAGCATTAACCTCTTCACTTCGTCATCATCCTCTTCATTGAACCCATCTTCAATAAAAATCTTTTCCCCAACATTTTTTAATAAGTCGTTTGATAACTTTTTCCAAGCCAGGGCAACCAATGACACAGCATCGAATAAAGTGGTTTAAATCTCTAAACTTTCGACTGAAGTTCCCATCTTGGACAGCAGACTGCTTTCTACATAATGCAACTTTAGTAATCTAATTGGTCCATTTTGGTCCATGGGTTGAATTATCGGAGTAACATTCGGAGGTAAATACATGGTCCAAATTTTACCATCTTCTGTCTCTTTAATCAACTCCTCGGCAGGTGGATGGCTTGAAGCATTATCTAACAGCAGTAGCGCCATTTTTGGAAACTTTTTGTCCTTCAAGAAACCATTCCACCTAAAAAGAAATCACATTTGGTATAGAATTACGGTAGCATATGCAGTCAATTTTTCGACAAATCTCTGGAACAAAAAAGTCGAAAAACCACTTCTTGAAAATTGCTACATTCATCCCAGCCGACTTGGAGCTGGCATATTCAACAAGCGGAATCTAATTTCGGAACGACCTCGGTTTTTGTGCTTTTCCAATGACGAGCGGTTTAATCTTCTTAGTTGCTTCAGCACTTGCACAAGCTAGAATAGTTATTCTTTCTTTTGATGCTTTGCGGCCAGGAGCACATTTTTCGCCTGAATGGACATAGGTTTTGTCTGGCAACATCTTCCAATAGAGGCCAGTTTCATCCGCATTGAATACTGCTTCACGAGAAAGATTGAACACGTGCATGGCATCAGTCGATTTATTAATGAATGACCGACGACAATTTCTCACCAGATTGTTTCAGCAATCTTATTCCATAACAATTCTTAAACTTAGAAAACCATCCATCGCTGGCGAAAAAATTCCCCTCATAACAGTTCTTATGCAACTCAAGAGCTTTGACCAAAAACCATTGATGAAGTGCTTCCTTCATTTCTGAAACTCGTCTTTTTTCATGGTGAAGCGGTATTTTCCGGCATTCGTAGAAGTGCTTTAGAGTTCTCATTTTTGTTTCTTTATTGTACAAATGGTTGATTTAGATAACCCGTACTTTATGGTTATCTCATGCAAAGACTTTCCTTTTTCGCTATTTGTGATAACATTGATTTTTTCTTGTAAAAAAATCCGCTTTTTTTAGTTTGTTAATTTTTTTAATACAAAAAATTTTAATTGTTCCAGCACTCACGAAATGTACATCAGCACGTAACACACTTCCAAAAACAATGAGAATTTGAACCCAATTCACGAAAAAAAATGTCACACAAATTAGAAAAAATTAAGAAGAAAGACAAAACAAATCAAGCGTGCTTAGTTAGTTCAAGTGGTGAAACTGTTATATCAGTTGCAAAATCAGCCCTGAAACACTTTCGTTCTGTAGATACGATCGAATATGGTTGGTCTTTTGTAAAAAGAGAAGAGCAGATTGACAAAATTCTGGAGGAAATTAATAGGAAAAGTGATGAGCATGATTTTGTTATATGCACTATCTTCGCTCGTGCTAAGCTCTACTGTTCACATTATTCCAATTCTCAACTATAATTCACATTTGGTTTTCCATCAATTCTTCGATTAATATTCTGTTCTGCATACCCATTTTGATCAACACCAAACATTGGTTGTAAAGGCGCTCGCCTTGGTTCATGGATGAATGTATAAATAGAAATGATTTACTTTTTTACAGGACAATGAATTTTCATTAATTTTTTATATTTTTTGGTACGGTAGAGATCTACAACGTACGTGTAGAAAAGCTTAATATAGATGTAGAAACCCTAAAGTTACATGCGCATATAAGAAGCCTGCATGCCGCGTCTAAAACTACACTTTCTACATGTACATAGATGTAGAAACCGTAGATGTAGAAACCTTAAAGCTGCATGCTGATTTAAGAAATCTGCATGCCTCGTCTAGATATACCACAATCGGCAAAATCGGCCTTCAAACGAAGGCGTGCATTTTCTGCCATGATACAATAATTTACAAGGTAGCCTTGGCAACTACCTATTATCTCACGAGCGGCGATCGGGAGTTGTCAAATCAATACAAAATTTAACTTTTCATCTGTTTTGCTGCTTCTTCATTTTCTCTTTTCAATGTATTTTTGACAACTCCAAATCGCTTACAGAACTGTCACTCCTACCTTTTAAATCATTATATCATGTTTACTGCTACTTTTGGCGGTAAGACACATGACATCCTCGCTGCTTCTGCGAGCGCTTTTTCCACGCAATTATTTTTTTTCAATTATATTTTTCCTACAAAAACTGGTTCTGCTTATATTTCAGGGTTACTTTTTTGTTAAAAGTTAAAATATATATTCATTCAAAAATATTTAATAATAATCAACGTCATGACTTAAAAATATTCTTATCTAACAAAAATATGTAAAATAAAATAAAATCGCAGAATGTATAGGTAGGTATACATAAAAATAAATGAAAAATAATATTTTATTAATTTTTTTGGTTAACTCCTTCTTTAAGCCATTCTAAAGGAGTGCTTATAGCAGGCCTCTTTAAAGCAGGGAGAGCGGAAGGCATGGAAAATTCGGCCATTTCATATAAAAAACTATATTATTATTATTATTATTATTTATTTTAATGCTAAGCACATATGGCTTAATAGCAATTAATATTCGACAAAATAAATATGATCCAATTAATTTATGTACAATTAAATTTTATAAAAATGTAAAATTTCAGGATTTCAGGTATATACAGATGCAATCCGGTTAGCTTCTTATTAGTAAATAGAAGAATTGATTAGAGCGGTGCTCCCATATGCCAGGCTAGACGGACGAGGTCGAGCTCATACATGTGCTAGGCAAGACAGACGAGGTCTTGCTCTGGATAATCAAAATATATCTATAGCGCGTATATCTATATAAATATGGATTAGAGCACAGCTCACACATGCAAAGCTAGTCGTACGACGTCAAACCGGCATATGCCAGGCGAGATGGACGTGATCTCGCTCTGGATAATCATATGTAACTACACAGCTAGATTGTATAAGTTGTGCACAACATCACAGGAAATATTCAGTATCCTTGGAAAGCATGATCCAGATTAATGGCGGTACTGTAGATAATCTAAAATACTAAATTTAATTGAGTAAACGGATTCATTTAAAGAAATTGCATCTGAAACAAAATTAAAGTCCCCACAAGCGCTTCTGAGTGGTTCGTCAAGTAATCAAAAGATCTTCTAGGTCGGAGAGGAATATTAAGGTATTAAAGTATATGGGCTACGCTACGAATAGGGTAGGCTTCCGAAATACATTTCAAGGCCTGCTAGTAGCCCTTCGAATACCTGCCGAAAAGTGTTAATTTTTGGCGAATTTTTGTTATTCCCCCATCAATTCGCTGTGTTGTTAAATGTGTGTAGCGAAGTTTTACTTAAAAAATACGAAGATTTATTTTACCTTCTTCCCTTTTCTTGGGGTGAGTTTTCTTGGCCTACTATTCTAGATTCATGTAGTGTATCAGCCGCTCGGGTGAAATTTTTGTTTGTGTGTTATCAACTAAATACATTTTTGTTAATTTGTCTGAAATCCTTTTTGTTGATTGAATTCTTCTGTAACTTCACATTTAACACTATAATTTACCTATTTTTAAAGTATTTCACAATTTTAAGATTATCGCACTGCTTAGGCAAACATTAAATTGCTATTGAAACAATTATTCTTATTGAAAAAAAAATTCAATAGCAAAATTGCGACATCTGAGCTTCAAACAAAGAAATACAATTAAAGCACTCCATTCAACACAATTTGTTTGATATACAAGTTCTTGTATAGTCGCTACACTCAACAACTTTCAAAAGCTTTTTATACGTGTATGAACAGAACCTAATGAAAGAAAGCAAAAATGTCAAGAACTTTCTTTCATAGTACTTTTATTATGAACACATAATTTGACTTTTATATACAGTTTGTCATAAAGCTAAAACTGCTGCAACTTACTAAAAATGGAATGAGAAAAGTTTTTGACATCAATTTTCTTCAGTACTTTAAGCATGATCTTTGTACTTCAAAAAAGTTTAATTTTTATACTACTTATTCTCTTCTTCTTCTTCTTCTTCTTCTTCTTCTTTCCTTTCCGAAACAGACCAACAGGGGGTAAATGTTTAGTTACAAAAAAATGTGATTAAAATAAATGTTTAGTTTACAACGCAATAAAATACATTAAAAATCTGTTATGCCGGTGCGAAATAATGTCGAGTATGCACAATTTACTTAGCTGCTTAACGATCCCCTGGGGATACCACCAATTTGGTTAAGACAGAAAGAACAGAAAGAACAGAGAAGAAAAAATTCTATAGACTGACTTGCTTACAATTAAGTCGTTGCTTAAATATACACTAATTAAGCTCTTCATTGCGTAAATTAGATGCTTTACAAGTCAGCTGCCATTTGTCGGTACAGCAAAGCAACGAATCTGCAAGAGAAAATTTTTTAGCTATCAGCAAATTTTCCAGGTAACTCAGCTTAGTGATGGGGTGCATAGTGGGCCTTTAAGTCCCTCTCTTCCTTGAAGGGTTTACATTAAGCGAAAAAAGCCCATTTCAAAATCATTAACTATTACATTTAGTTTAAAGTTACTCATTATTAATTTACTCGTTTTGCAATTCTCGTCTCGCAATTTTGAAATAAAAACAACTATGTATAAGGCATGTATAAGGTATGTATAAGGTAGTATACATAGTTGTAACAGATTTAATTTAGTTTCGCGATTACGCTGGGAGAATGTTAAATTCTTAAATTGGAAGAAAAAATATTACAATTAAATATAAATTAATAAAAAAAATTAATATAAGTTGCGTTCTATCATCTATATCGATATCCGTTTGTATCATCTTTATCATGCTCAGATAACAAGCAAACTTAAGGAAATAGTTTGCTAAAGGTAACATTTATTTAATCCAAGTTAGCCCATATTGGTTGTTTGTAATTAGTTTCATGAAGTTTCATGAAGAACTTGAGTTTAGACGTAACTGAATGCTACATCAAGAGGAAGAGTAATACTGGAATTTTTTAAAACAAACTAAAACCTATCAAACTCTTATACGGATAAACTCGTTACCATTATTGTTGTGGCATTAATTTGTAACAACATTGCTAGGCCAGTACTTCATCGGCTTTAGAAAGATAGAACTTATGTCATTATCTGATTAGTGTGGCGTACGGACTTAAGGGCTGCATGAATGTGTTTGATTCGTTTAGTGCATCGAGCATTTTATTGTCTCGTTATACCCCAACGCGTACTGCGTAAGGGTATATTAATTTTTTCATTCCGCTTGTAACGCCAAGAAGGAGGCGTGACAGGTATAGAAAAATATGTATATATTTATAGAAATATATATATATTTTTGATCAGCAACACCTCCTGAGACGATTTCTGTGTGTCGACACGATTGCAGCCGTAATTTTGAAGCTATCGCAATGAAATTCAAAATATAAGTTTATTTTTAAAAATAGAAGATCAAGTTCGAAAATGGGCAAAATCGGATGAACGCCACGCCTACCTCCCATGCAAAGTAACTTTATTTGAACCGTAAAATGTCTTTTAAATCCATCAAAATTCAAGAAATGCTTTGAAATTTGGCACGTAAGCTTCGATCGTCAAGTTAAATCCTGGCTATGAAATTTGGAAAAATCGGATGAAAACCACGCCTACCTCCCATATAAAGTGTCTTTATTTTTAATGTAAAATCCACAAAAATTACACAAATGTCTTAACATTTTTAGCTTTGATTTTCAATAGAAGCCATCTCTATGATATATGGCAAAACCGGATGAAAACGAACATACTCCCACTTCCCATACAAAGTGGCTTTATTTTAAACGTAAAATCTCTTAAAAATCCACAAAAATTAAAGAAATGTCTTGAAATTTTGCCCATTAGCTTTGATATATAATATGAACCTCCTCTATGATATTTGGCAAAATCGGATCAAAACCACGCCTACCACCCATACCAAGTTACGTCATCAAAATAGGAAAACTTTCGTTAATATATAAAACTGAATGTCATCGTGTATGTCGTGGGTACACAGTAAAAAAAATATTTGATCGCTCCCATAAGGAGCAACAAGGGAGCGCTCTTTGCTGTTTTATAGGAACAAAAAGTGAGCAATTTTTACTTGCGCTCCCTCACTGTTTTGTTGGAACAATAAACGAGCAATGGATGCAACAATAGGGAAACAAAGTGAGTCATGTGCATATGCACACAAAATATTATAGTTTTATTTCATCCTTTTTAAAATTAAGCTTTTATTGTATATCTTTTAAAATTATTAAACATTTCTTTTGAGTTAATAATATTAATTTTGAGGTAAAATACATAAAATTTATAAATACGTAAAAATACATGCATAACTCCTTTTCTATTTCTCTGGGATGCTGTTGGGAGTGCTCCATTAAACATCGCAATGGATCATACATTGATCGCTCCTTATCCTCTCGTCTGAAATGTTATAGGGAGCGCTACCCTTCCTAGGACATTGGATCAATAAGGAGCAATCCACTGCTCACCAGGGAGCACTCCCAGAACGCTCATGGGATGATCCACTTTTTTACTGGGTAAAGACTTCGAATATACTTCAATATATTCACGGGGGGATATTTTAGCTTGGGTACCCTGCCGAAGCTCCATCCAAACTAGTTTTCTATTTACTTTATTCATTAGAGCATAAGCAAACATAATGCAGCACCTCTCACACAAAAAAGTGCTCTCCTTACTGCATTTGTTAGCCTCTCACCAAGAAATTCACTTTTTCATTATTTTTTAATGCTCTGTACATTCGATCGATCAAATAGAGATAACCAAATCAATGAAAAAAACAACGAGCACACCTAGCAAAACAAATATGTTATAGAGAAATAACTGCATCCGATGTGATTTTTTTTTGCTCTGATATAAAGCAGAAAAACCTTTTAAACACAAAACGATAACATTATACATTGTTTGTTGGCAAGTTGTTGTTTATTCGTTAATTTTAAATTCGTTTTATGATTTTTACTTATTCTTTTTCATAGTCTAATCATTAAAAAAAAAAAATAAAATAACCAAGAACTCAGTTCCCAACACTGAGCATTTCAACACATTTCAATTTTACTTTATATGCTTGCTTTGATAAAGTGCTAGTTTTTCTTGTTTTCGTTATGCTTTATGCTCATTTGTTCTTGCTCTCTATGTTGTTTATGTTTAAATTCTGTTAAAGATGAGAGTTGAATAGAGTGAGCCTGCGAACCACAAACAAATGTCTTGCAAACATACCCGTGCAGCTCTTTATTACGGACCTTGTTTGTCTTGATACCTCCCATCGTTCTAGACCGATATCATGATACGCGAAGTATAGCAAACTTGACATTTTTTGTCAAGAGTCTGTCAACACAAAGCTTTGCTGTTCAATTAATATCTTAAAATTCTAATGTATATTAAGCAATAATTTAAGTTTTAAATTGTAAATACCTTTTAAATTGTTCGAATTTTCTATTTCACAAATTGAATTGGTAATATTATCTTTAATAGTTTGTATTGCTGTGGCGGCCATGGCGCAGTGGGTAGAGTGTGTGGCCCATACGCCAGTGAACCCTGGTGTGAATCCCTCTCACACAGAAAGTTTTTTCAATAAAATTAATTTTTCTGTTCGGCCGTCACGTCTCTGCAGACAATGGCAAACCTCAGAGAGTAAAATCTGCCATGAAAAGCTTCTTGAGAACATAAGCCGTTCGGATTCGGCATAAAACATGTAGGTCCAGTTTTTGATCATTTGTGTTCAAACATGTCACAACACACACAACACAATTGATCATAAGAGGCTCGGTAAAAGTCCTGTTAAGGGCTGAAATGGCCAAATTGTTTCGTTTTTTTTTAAAATTTGTTTTTGATATAAATCTTTAAGGCTTAGCAAACAAGCCATTTGGAGTCGGCCTAAAGGTTGTAGGTCCAATTATCCATAATTTGTGAATAAAAATTTGGAACTAGTTTAGTTCAATGAACCCGCTTAAACTCCAGAAAGTTGTTTCGTACAAGACATGGCGGGATTATAATTGTATAATGAGTACAAGGTAGCATTTTTTTTGTATATTATAATGGTATTGAAAAAAGGACCACTTCCCGCCCTGTGGCCCAAGCAACGCTTTGATATTCGGGGGGTTCATTAAAGTAGACTTAAGCCAAAAATTTAAAAACACGCACAACACGATTGATCAAGAAAAGATCGGTTAAAGTTCTGTCTAGGGCTTAATTATTCAGTTGGTTTTTTTCCGACCGAAAAGCCTTTTGATTACACGGTGTGACAGTGAAAATATACTTGGCACGAGAACTATTTTCGTAGCTATTGCATCCAATTTTTGGGTAGATGTAGTTTACTATACGTATAACTATATTTCTTGTCCAATTTTCTTGTTCAATATTACATAAATTGATAATTTTAAAGGTTAAGAATAGATCTTTGCAACATAGCGATACGGGCTATATATCATTCACAATAATTTCTTACATTTCAATATATTTCTTAGACTTATGGCCGTAAATACACTTATAGGAAATCTCAGAAACAAAATTTTTTTATTTTAAATGACTTAACATCTCACATATATATGTAAAAAAAAATTTTATAAAGATATTTTGAATATTAAGAAAGTTATAAGCTTGAAAAGAGACGTGAACTCGATATAATATAAAAATCAAGTTACTACAGCTGCTATTTTATTATATCACTAGTATAAAAGCCCGTCCTATGACGGGTTGGAAGCATTAACGCTAAACTGTGATTATTTTTTGCCATTATTACAGTGCTTTTACAACATACTGTCCTGAAAAATGTTCAGCCTGAAAGTATGCACATACATAAAAGGCAAGCATGTCACTGATAAGTATCAAAAAAAATTCTGTGCATACTTTTAGGCTGATCGCAAAAATAATTACAGCTTAAACAATATTGGGTGCAGAGCAATGTGCTTGCCTTTTATATATTAATATTTACTTTATCTGCTCTAACCGGTATATTTGAGAAGGAGAACATTCCAAAGAATGTTAACAAATAATTTTTTTGTGTGTATTTCAGTGATTCAGTTATGTTTTGAACACTAACGTCTTAGTATTATTTGCTGCGTATAACTTTAAAGTAGTTTTTCTCAAAAGTACGTTTTTCAAAACTAAGGGGAAACCTAGCTCAAAAACTACTTGACCGATCCTTACAATATTTAGAGGGACATTTTTTAATAACATTTTAACTAAGCTACCAATCTGAATGAAACTGATTTTTTAAATACTTTTCAAGATCGTTTAATTCCAAATTTAAAACAAAAAATTAGTAAAAATGGAATTTTTTCCAATTCCGTATAAATTTTTAAAAAAGATTTTTGAAAATTCTGTCTCATTCAGATAGGAGATATTTTCATTACGTTTTAAACGTTTTTTCCTAGGGTCAACCTAGTAGCCAGTAGAATGCCCACAGTGCGACAAGAGGTCTTTTACAGCAATCGTTGTTGCCACCTCAATATCACTCTTTTTTACTCTACTCTAAATGTATTGCCGGCCTTAAGCATCAATTTGTGTACAAATATTTAAAGAATTAGTTAGGAATGGATTTACGATAGAGTCAAAATTAAAAAACCCCAAACAGCCATATTTAAGTGTGTTCGAAGTCTTTAGCCGTCTAAAAAGTGTTTAAGTATAATCTGTAAAAATATTTGTGTCAAACATTTAATTTAAGTTAACCCTAAGCTGCCACATGGAGTTTGGTTCGTTACCCATGAAGTATTTAGTCACCACTTTTTAAAGTAAAACTTCTTTGGTGGCAATGTGCCGACTTTTATTGAGGCTATAAAAAAACACGTATACATGTTTATAAACATGTAACAAAAAAGTGAAAGGTTTTGTGTAAACATTGTGTATAAACACGTACAATGTATATAAGCGTTGCCAAGACTCCGTGCTTGGCAGTTTTAGGGAAGCACTGCTTTTGAATTTATTGTCAGAATTTAAGAATTCGAGATAGCGGATAAGGCTGCCACTTAGATTTTTTTTTCGTTCTTGCAAATTCTTGTAATTTTGAAACTCACTTTTGAAGCTAGCCATTTTTTAATTCCATATAATTTTTGGCTCTCTACTAGAGTTTTTATGACTAAAACTTCTCATATTTGTACTGACTTTTCACATAATAAAAGAGGTATACAGCAATTTTATTAAAGTTCTGTCTGTTTGCGAACCTTTTTTCTTAAGGGTACCTTTATGTAATATAAGCATTTCTTAAGGCGTTTTTTGAAAGAATACTACAAAAAAAAAAATAAGCAGAGATATTGATATGAAGTTTTTATTATTGATTTGAACATTTATTAAAGTACCAGTAAAGAATTTTTTTTTTTTGCTTACGTGATGTTTTCATGAATCAATGCGAGAAGAGTAGGACAATTTTGCTTCCCAAATAAAATATCTGTTATTGTCTAAAAAAAAAAAAATACATATATTTATAAAGTAAACATTTACATCGAGAGAGTGACTTGGAGGTTTTTTAAAAATTTTTGTTTTTGAAAAAATTACGCGTCTTTAAGTTGATTGTTTAAAAAATGGGTGTAAATTTGAGTACATAACGAGCTGTAAATTTATTTTCAGGCTCATTTTAAAAAAATGGCCAAAACGGTGCAATAGATTTTGAGTTATCTTGGAAGCAAATTTCAAAAAAACCATTTTGGGAAAAACGTGTTTGAAGTTTCGAAACGATTTTTTTTTTGATTAATTATTAGAAAATTTATGAAATATTGTTGTTTATAAATGATATTACTAAAAATAAAAAAAATTAAAAAAAAAAAAATTAAAATCCATCTAATATTTATCTAGAAATTAAGTTTTAAAGTTAAAAAACTTTTTTTTTAAAAAGTGTATATATAGTAAAAAATCATATTTTCTCAAAAAACTTGTAAATTTAATCAAATTTTTACAACTAACCAATCTACATCAATTCCAGGTCCATATAATAACCTCTCCAGAGCCTCATATTTTACTGGCAGCTCAGCAGCATCCTGTTGTTTTGATGATTTTGTCGTTTAGCTAGTTTAGTGCTCAAACAGTTGGCCTGTTGCGTGCGCATATGATTACGGGATTTTTCTTATAAATATATATTGTATTACTTTCTATATGTTATACATAAAATATACAATATAAGCTGGTATAAATGAAAAAAAGGAGGAACGCAGCGAGAGATTAAAATTCCATAATCCAGGAATTTTGGGAAACCAGGTGCCAATAAAAATATAAGATAGTTTTTTATTTTTTTTTTTTTTTTTTTTTTTTTTATTTTTATTATATATATATTACTATATATTTATATTTCTAGTTCAAATTTTTAAAATTTTTTTTTAAAGGTACCCTTAATACTACTAGATCGCTTAGTCCGAAAATCATCATTAAAATTATCTTTGCTTAAAATTAAACATAATAAGCAAAATGACATGAAACAAAATTACTCATACGCCCCGAAAACAAAACATATTGAATTCTACAAAAACTGTGCTTTTTATGTTGATTATTGAATTTAGTGACTGAAATTAGTTAGGTGGCTGCAAATATGGGCAGAATTTTCTATACAAGTAATGCTACTCAACTTAACCCTTTCGACCCTCGCTTCGCTTCTTTCGACCCGGTCGGAACAATATATCCTTAAAAAAGTTTAAATGCACATATATGTAATATTTGCTCAAGAATGTGCATGGAAATGTATTTCCTGTTGATTGTGATCTTCAATATGTTTTTAGTACAAAATATTGACTCTTGTGTGACATTTGACAGCTGCAGTTTCTTGTGATCAGTAAACAAGTGAGCACGTATTGCAAAATTCTGCAGAAAACAATAAGAAAAACTACATAAGAAGCGACATATGTTATAAATTCCATTGTTTTATGGTGTGCTTATCATAACCCAGTAGAAAAATCAACTAATTTAAAAGTAGTTGAAAAGGTAGTTTTTTGTCAACCACAACTAGTTGAAATTCTGACTTTTTTCCATAGAACGAACTAACATATTTTGTATGGTTGTGACGACACTATTTCCACGGGAAATAAAATCGCACAATAATAGCGCGCCGCACCGAATTGAAACGGCACCGACACTACCAGAATGGTACCAACACCCTACAAGTGCTATAACCAGCAACATCAGCCACCAGCCATGACAACATTGACGTATTATGCTGAGTGTCAACATGAGGCCACTGTCAATAACGTCCCATAACCATATCAACATATGGCAACAAGCGGCTCAACACAAGCAGTACGCTAGAGCCATTAATTATTACCAGGCAATAACATCAACACCAACAACAACACACCGGATAAGTCAACATGAACAAAGAGAATCGGACACAAATGATTCTAGCAACATTCCGCTACCTTCAACAATCAACACTACTAAACACGAAGCCAGCTTCGTCAAATGTATATATTTAATTATTTTATTTTCACTTGCTTATAGTTAAGACTTGCTATAAATATTCACTAGGATAAATGTAAAACATATTTTCTATATAATTTTCATAGGTTACATTTATTAATACTATTCTACAATTAATTAAATATATATCATTAATATAATAAGTTATAGTATTAGACTCCTACTATAATACCTTATAATGTACTATGTAGTATAAATAGTGTTAGCAACATACTACTATATTACGATTGTAGCATAGCTGGCAACATCCAGCGCTTAGTTTAAGTTTATGAAATTAATAAACGAGGAGTCTTGATTGAACCATAGCCACGAACAGACGTGTTTCTTCTTCCATCGGCAAACCAAGCTAAGTATACATTCTCATCAAGAAAACGACAAGAAGCAGTCGTGCTATAGATAGCAAGTCGACCGGACGTGCCTTTCCTTTTCCTTTCCTTTTCCCCCCTATTGAGCTGAAACGCTGGAGTCCTAGATCAGGTCGGTCTGTTCGCCACGTTCTCTCACTGTCACTCTCTACGAGTTCCGCTCATTTAAGAGTGCCTTCTCCCCACTTGAGCTGTACGCTGGAGTCCTAGATCAGGTCGGTCTGTTCACCACGTACTCTCACCGTCGCTCTCTACGAGTGCCGCTCATTTTTGAGTGCCTTCTACCCACTTGAGCTGTACGCTGGAGTCCTAGATCAGGTCGGTCTGTTCACCACGTACTCTCACTATCGCTCTCTACGAGTGTCGCTCACTTTGAGTGCTTCCCTCTCCCCTTGAGTAGTAACGCTGGAGTCCTAGATCAGGTCGGTCTGTTCACCACTTACTCTCACCGTCAATCTTCACGAGAGAAACTGCATAAGATTCCCACTCGACAAGACAGACAGAGAGCCGTGCAAAGCACTTGGTAGCGCCACAGAGAAGCGCTAGAAGAAGACACACACACGCACACACACCTACAAAACAACGTGTGGGCTAGCAACAAGCGTTACTTAAAACATCGTATGACAAAGTAACGGGAGAAATATACAAGCGCCACGAAAACTGTAATGGTAAAAATATAATACCCAAAAGGTACAGTTGTGCAGCCGCTTGTTAGCAACCAAGGAAAGGTATCAACGTCAACGCGTGTAGCCACGCCAGCCTGACGAACAACCGCACGTCAAGGTCAAGACACGCAATCGACTCCAAGAACATCAAGCGTGTGACCACGCCATCATATTTGTGAATTCTACAAGTCCTCCCGTGAAGGGCCTAAAGGGGGACCGCTGGCCGATTTTCCATCGGCCCAACTATCATTAAATTGCGAGTAAAGACGCAATCATTGTGATAGCAGAGTCCTCCCGTGAAGGGCCTAAAGGGAGACCGCTGGGCAAATCGCCAAAGGATTTGCCATCATCAACGCGTGCAACCACGCAAACAGAATAAAAGGACCTTCCAGCAAGGACCTAACCAAAAACCTCTAATTCTTGTAAGGACCCTGGACAGCCGCTGAGGATACCTCAGCTGAAAAAGATTGTAACGCCCAGGAGGTTCGTTACAAGTGGCGCCCGAGCAGGGACCCTCTGTCTGCATATATCGGCAGAGATCCCATCATCACCCTCTGTCTGCATATATCAGCAGAGATCCCATCATCACATTCTGCATATATCAGCAGAGTTCGAACAGACAGACACTTTGCACACAAGCCTGCAGAGTACACACAGATGAGCACAATCATCTTATCAAAAGAAAAGTTTTAGTTAATCAACGCTTCAACGCTCAACGCTAAAACGCTTCAACGCTACAACACTTCAACGCTTCAACGCGTCAACGCAAGCAACGCTTCAACACGCAGAGCACTCACAGGTGATCAAAATCATCTGAACTTCAGAAAAAAAAAAAATAAATACAAAAAAAAAAAACAAAATAAATCTACAATCAACTGCAGCAAAATCATTACTGCACAACGATTCATCAAATCAACAGGGACACTGTAACAAACAGAGTACAACAGCGAACAAAAAAAAAAAAAAAAAAACAAAAAAAAAAAAAAAAAAAAAATTATTTAAAATCTACAATCAACAGCAGCAAAATCATTACTGCTCAACTACGTCAGATCAGTCGTTCAAACATTTCCAACGAAGATGAAAACATCGTGGATATACAACATCCGCAAGGACGAGTTGCTCAACTACCTGACGGAATTCAGCCTAGACGACACAGGCACCGTCGAAGAGTTGCGCAAGCGACTAGCAGCATTCGCCAACGAAGGCGAACACAAAGATGAGATTAGAGAACGCCTCCTTGAACTACAATCAAAGTTCACACGAGCCGTTTCACCGACGATTGCTACAAATAACGACAAGTCAAACGAGTCAATGCATCTGAAGATACCAGCAGTCGAACAGCCCACGTACCGGACCATACACTCACAAGAGGTACCATATTCCAGGTATGGTCCAAGACCAGGAAACATCCACTACGATATCATCGATCATATCAGGAGGTGGACCCTGAAGTTTGAAGGCGACCAGGACCCTATCGCATTTGTAGAACAGATCGAGGAACTCGCCGCAGTTTATGGCATACCAATAGACTTTGTGCCACGAACTATGCCACAGCTATTGCGGGGACAAGCAGCCCTATGGTTCCGCAATAATAATCGCCAGTGGACGAACTGGACTTCGTTCAAGATGGATTTCCTCCAATTCTTTCTCCCACCACGCTATATGGAACGCCTTGAAGATGAAGTCAGAGGGAGAGTGCAACGACCAAGTGAATGCTTCAAAGATTTCCTGTTGGCCATTCAAAATATGATGCGCCACGCCGGCTACTCAAAAGCGCAGGAATTAGAACGTGTGTATAGGAACCTGCACAGCGGCTACCAATTATACATCCGCCGCAAGGACTTTGACACACTGCAGGAATTGACAGCATTAGCTACAGAGTATGAAAGTCTCAATCGCAACCAGGCTTACCAGTCACCAGACGAGATATTGAGCTATCATAACAGACATCGAGAAAGTCCACGCGCTCAACGATATAATGTACCACGACCACGTGAAGGCCAACATCGTCAAGTTATACAGCAGGACGATAGGATCAGTAGACAAGCCTGCCGACGTTGTGGAAAAGAAGGACATAGAATGGAAAGATGCAGAAACCCACAGATCCTGTTCTGCTGGGATTGTGGGCAACGAGATCGTCGAACCATCGAATGCTGCCGTCGGAGTTCGGGAAACTCCAGCAGACCACGCCGAGAATAGGGGTATGCGTGGTCCAGAAACCTTTCAACCCCTCACCATCAAACTGCGTACAACAGTGTCACGCAGATCAAAGACATATAGAGCAACCAAAGCCACGTACGGCCCCGAAGTCATCACAACCACTTACAAGAGCTCTCAGTAAAGAAACGAGTGATCGATTAAGAAACCTAGAAGCAGCGCGAGAACGCGTCCGACAGTCGATGGGACTAACATCAAGTTCCACGATTCAGCAACAGAAGCAAAAGCAACACACGAGACCACAAGCGTCTCAAAAACCAAAATCACAACACCACGTAAGGCCACCAGCGCCTCAAACACATAAGCAACAACACGCACAGGCACCCATGCCACCTGTGAATCACCAACCATACCACACAGTGCCAGTCGCACCAGAAACAGGCTACCAACAGCCTCAACGAGCACCTACCCCGACATGCTACTCACAGCATCCAACTGGGCCAGCCGTACCAGAAGCATGCTACCGACAGCAACTTACTGGGCCAGCAGCGCCAGATTCCGGCTACACACCGCCGCCAACAGGCTACCAACAGCCTCAACCAGCACTTACCACGACATGCTACTCACAGCATCCAACTGGGCCAGCCGCACCAGAAGCATGCTACCGACAGCAACTTACTGGGCCAGCAGCGCCAGATTCAGGCTACTCACAGCCACACACGGGCCACACAGCGCCATACACAGGCTACCAACAGCCTCACCCAGATCAAGACAACATGCATACAGGTGACACAACGCCTCGCATAAGGCCACCAGAGCCACTCCTTGACAATCAAACAGACCACCTAGATTTGACAACAACGCACAAACGCGATCAAACACTTCAAAGCGAAGCAGCGACCGCTTGCGATCAAAAGCACTCCACAGGGCCGCCTGTACCAAATGCACTATATCTACCACGCCATCCAGAGGTACTAGCACCAGACCCACACCAGGAGTCACCTCATGTAAACCAGCCAGCACAAATGGCGCATCAACATGAACTTCACGCTAGGCCACCAGAGCCAGCCGACCTCAGAGAATCTGCAGAAAACAATTCGTCACGGCAAGATGACCTAATTTGCCATCCAACCGGTCCCATGAATTCCATAAGTACACCAGTTGCAAAGAATACACTACGAGACCAAGATGAAATAGAAGTCATCGACACCACTCTTTCTGCAAATCTACGTCACGAGTGCGACACTGAAGAAGTCACAGCAGGCACTCCAAGCCAAGTCAACCCAGCAAGATCCATGAATTTGCTACGGGTGGTTCCTTCAACAAAACCTGAGCTTTCTGAGGGAAATGTTCATCATATTGATTCAACTGCTAAGAATATCACAACCATGCACTGCGCCACGCCGACAACCACCAGAACACAGTGCAAGGAAAATCAAACGCAACAATTAGACGAAGGTGGCTCAAATGGCATACCAGAACTGAGAGGAGCTATTGCGAGAATCCACCAACATCGCATGGTATGGGACCCAGGCATCCGTGAAAGCAAAAGGAAGTTCCACGCTGACGACGACCCGGAAAACAATTCTACATGATTCAATGTTTGGCAACCGCGGCATCACCCGCGTCAACAACTGAGCAATCGCGGCATCACCCGCGTCAACAACTGAGCAATCGCGGCATCACCCGCGTCAACAACTGAGCAATCGCGGCATCACCCGCGTCAACAACTGAGCAATCGCGGCATCACCCGCGTCAACAACTGAGCAATCGCGGCATCACCCGCGTCAACAACTGAGAAATCGCGGCATCACCCGCGTCAACAACTGAGCAACCGCGGCATCACCCGCGTCAGCAACTGAGCAATCGCGGCATCACCCGCGTCAACAACTGAGCAATCGCGGCATCACCCGCGTCAACAACTGAGCAACCGCGGCATCACCCGCGTCAACAACTGAGCAATCGCGGCATCACCCGCGTCAACAACTGAGCAATCGCGGCATCACCCGCGTCAACAACTGAGCAACCGCGGCCTCACCCGCACAAACAACTGAAAGTTCGCGGCCTCACCCGCGCAAACAACTGAAAGCCTGCAGCCGCATCTGCATTACAAACTGTAAGCCGCAGACGAACCTGCACCAGCAGACATAGCAACATTTCGTTATCACGATAACTGCGATGTCATTCATCGAATTTACACCAGGGTCTACAATCAGAGCCCACCGCGAAATCTACGCCAAAAGTGTAAATACGCAGCCGTAACTGCGTCAAAATAAATACGCTACAACATGGTCGAGAACGACCACAACAATACAAAACATTTGTATTATTCGCCAAGCGCAGCACCACCTGCGTCAACAACTGGACACAAAACCACCATCGACAACAACCTGAAAATCGCAGCCGTACCTGCAAAAATAACTACGCTTATCATCATCTACAAGGAAGATCACAACAGCATCTGCGCAAGTACTATAACTTGCAGAAATTCATAATTTTAATTTCGCCAGAAGTAACCGTGCCATACAGACAACCGTCTACAGAAGCAAAGAAGCCGACAGCAAACAGTCAAGCTATTTTCTGCAAACTAACAGAAGGCTGTACAAACCATTTCTGCAAAATTCAATAGTCAACATCAAACATGCAAAAAGAAAAAAAAAAAGAAGCTCTTACAAAGCGACAACGGCATACACTCAAGCTGCCCACACTCAACAAGTGACAACCACTCAAAGTCACGAGCATTTTTACAAGGAGGTTCAATACGAGTGGCACGCTACAAGAAAAAAAAAATAATATCCCAAAGACATCAAGAGTGAAGAACAACAAAATACCCACACACTGACAGCAATACTCACCAGGGTACAAGAAGCTCAACAACAAGGTGGCAACACTTACCAACAAGTGTTAGAAGCTAACACAAAAGAAGTTTTAAATTCAAACGATCACTTCAGTTTGTGTTATCGTTGACGAAACATCCTTTTGGAAATTTGTACCCACATAATCGACAGAAGTTCGCCTTGAATAAAATTGATAATTTTACTTGAGTTACTACGCATCGTGTTATATTCTTCAAGTTGAACGCAATCAACTACGCAGTCTCCGCAAACTACATTATTAGTTTTTTCTTCATTTATAACGTGTTTTCTCGCCTAACTGTTTTTATCAAAACACTTAGCAAAGTGCAGCGAGACCACCAGCGTACGATGGACAAGTTTGAACGCACCAAAGAGGCCTTTGGCAGACATCTGCGTAAACTGGTAGCAGAACAAAACCGCACCATTTTTCTGCCGGATCAACTACCACCGCCACCACCGCCAAAGCGGCGACGCCGTTCTGCAAAGCCACGAATGGGTAAGAACAAATCCAAGCCCGATGTGCGATTTATGCTCACAACGCAGCATCGATCCAGCAGCTCCAGTACAGTCACAACAGACACCGAATGTCAGCCACAAGTGCAAGCTGACATGACTAGCAGATCCAACAGCAGTCCAGCAGAAAGCAGTAACCTCATGCAACATGAGCCACCATCATTGTTGCACTTTACTGCCGACAACAACAACAGCGGCATACGATCGGATCGCAATAGCATCCATCACGCAACAACCGCTTCGCCACCAGCAGCGATAAATTTATCAAGTGACGATGATGAAGAGATGGCAGGTAATCTGTTCACTTACCCACCGGGCCCCGGAGGCATCACAGTCACCATCGAAGATTATTACTGCCTGGCCACTCAACGCTTTTTGAATGATAAGATCATCGATTTCTACATTCGATGGATCGAGCAGACAATCATTCCCAGCACGCAAGCAGACGACTTCCACTTATTCAGTCCGTTCTTCTATGAACGTTTAACGCGCCCTAGTGCCACGCCAGACGACACACCACAATCGCTTGGTCAACGTCGTCACGCAGGAGTCAGTACGTGGACTCGCAGGTGCAACATCACGAACAAGAAATTTATCATCGTGCCAATAAACCAGGCTAAACATTGGTTTTTGGCAATTATCTGTTTTCCTACCATGAGAGGCCCACATCTATACGGCACCATGAAAACGACCTCACCAAATCAGCTACACCCGATAGCGCAGCCGATTATCCTTTTGATGGACTCATTGGCTACCACCGACCGATCTCACGTGCTAGAGCCAATTCGAAGTTACTTGAACAACGAGTTTCAAGCCAAGCTAGCAGACACATGGCAGCATACATTCACCGAAGAGAGCTTACCTGGTCACAACGTAAAGGTACCACAGCAGACCAACTTAACCGATTGTGGCCTTTACGCTCTTCAATTTATTGAAAGTTTCATAAATAATCCAATTCGAGACTTCAGAATGCCCATCGAATGTGACACGTGGTTCACAGAGAACTACATCAGCCAGAAACGCCGTCGAATCAGCGAGATCATTCAGAAATTGGCAGGCCGAACTCTGCCAACCATCCCGCTACCAGCGATCCAAGAAGATGCCAGCGACACCACACAAGGCGTGGTATCCATAACAACAACGATGTCTCCAGCGACATCCACACTAACGGAGCAAACAGCGATGTCATCATCAGCATCAAATTTCACGAACACACCAGCAACACTACCAGAAGCACCTATAGTGTTCACGATAACACCACGGGTATGTAGTGCCGACAAAGGTGACATGCTCCCAGCAACAACGACCGCGGTTATGCCCGTAGTAACAAGAGGCACACCCCACGTACAACAGGCGATACCCAGTATCACATCGCCACCACTTAAATCAAGCAGCGACAGCGACGCCAACAGCAACAGAAGCAGCGACAGCGACGTCAACAGCACTAGTAGCAGCAGCAGCAATGGCATAAATCCTAGCCACCACGATGATAGCAACTCATCAGAACTCTGCCTAGGCTGGCTGATCGAAAACGAAGAGCTGAACCCTACACCTGCCGACAAGGTGACAGAAGTAGCAACAGCAGCAACCACCAGCACGGCTCAAGAAGGGATAGCTAGCGAAGCGACAAGCTATCAAGAGCCCAACCAAATATGGCCCATTGAAGTCCAACAATGCATCGCAGACGCAAATGCCAGGCGCAAACGTTGCCGACAAATGAGTTTCAAAACTCACATCAACGGGACATTCTACGACGTGAAAATCTCACGGAAAGGCCAGGCCACGGTAACCATCTTACCACCAACCTGAGGAGAGCCGGAGGAACAAAGACTTTTCCCCGAACTACAGGGGGGGTGTGACGACACTATTTCCACGGGAAATAAAATCGCACAATAATAGCGCGCCGCACCGAATTGAAACGGCACCGACACTACCAGAATGGTACCAACACCCTACAAGTGCTATAACCAGCAACATCAGCCACCAGCCATGACAACATTGACGTATTATGCTGAGTGTCAACATGAGGCCACTGTCAATAACGTCCCATAACCATATCAACATATGGCAACAAGCGGCTCAACACAAGCAGTACGCTAGAGCCATTAATTATTACCAGGCAATAACATCAACACCAACAACAACACACCGGATAAGTCAACATGAACAAAGAGAATCGGACACAAATGATTCTAGCAACATTCCGCTACCTTCAACAATCAACACTACTAAACACGAAGCCAGCTTCGTCAAATGTATATATTTAATTATTTTATTTTCACTTGCTTATAGTTAAGACTTGCTATAAATATTCACTAGGATAAATGTAAAACATATTTTCTATATAATTTTCATAGGTTACATTTATTAATACTATTCTACAATTAATTAAATATATATCATTAATATAATAAGTTATAGTATTAGACTCCTACTATAATACCTTATAATGTACTATGTAGTATAAATAGTGTTAGCAACATACTACTATATTACGATTGTAGCATAGCTGGCAACATCCAGCGCTTAGTTTAAGTTTATGAAATTAATAAACGAGGAGTCTTGATTGAACCATAGCCACGAACAGACGTGTTTCTTCTTCCATCGGCAAACCAAGCTAAGTATACATTCTCATCAAGAAAACGACAAGAAGCAGTCGTGCTATAGATAGCAAGTCGACCGGACGTGCCTTTCCTTTTCCTTTCCTTTTCCCCCCTATTGAGCTGAAACGCTGGAGTCCTAGATCAGGTCGGTCTGTTCGCCACGTTCTCTCACTGTCACTCTCTACGAGTTCCGCTCATTTAAGAGTGCCTTCTCCCCACTTGAGCTGTACGCTGGAGTCCTAGATCAAGTCGGTCTGTTCACCACGTACTCTCACCGTCGCTCTCTACGAGTGCCGCTCATTTTTGAGTGCCTTCTACCCACTTGAGCTGTACGCTGGAGTCCTAGATCAGGTCGGTCTGTTCACCACGTACTCTCACTATCGCTCTCTACGAGTGTCGCTCACTTTGAGTGCTTCCCTCTCCCCTTGAGTAGTAACGCTGGAGTCCTAGATCAGGTCGGTCTGTTCACCACTTACTCTCACCGTCAATCTTCACGAGAGAAACTGCATAAGATTCCCACTCGACAAGACAGACAGAGAGCCGTGCAAAGCACTTGGTAGCGCCACAGAGAAGCGCTAGAAGAAGACACACACACGCACACACACCTACAAAACAACGTGTGGGCTAGCAACAAGCGTTACTTAAAACATCGTATGACAAAGTAACGGGAGAAATATACAAGCGCCACGAAAACTGTAATGGTAAAAATATAATACCCAAAAGGTACAGTTGTGCAGCCGCTTGTTAGCAACCAAGGAAAGGAATCAACGTCAACGCGTGTAGCCACGCCAGCCTGACGAACAACCGCACGTCAAGGTCAAGACACGCAATCGACTCCAAGAACATCAAGCGTGTGACCACGCCATCATATTTGTGAATTCTACAAGTCCTCCCGTGAAGGGCCTAAAGGGGGACCGCTGGCCGATTTTCCATCGGCCCAACTATCATTAAATTGCGAGTAAAGACGCAATCATTGTGATAGCAGAGTCCTCCCGTGAAGGGCCTAAAGGGAGACCGCTGGGCAAATCGCCAAAGGATTTGCCATCATCAACGCGTGCAACCACGCAAACAGAATAAAAGGACCTTCCAGCAAGGACCTAACCAAAAACCTCTAATTCTTGTAAGGACCCTGGACAGCCGCTGAGGATACCTCAGCTGAAAAAGATTGTAACGCCCAGGAGGTTCGTTACATGGTGATGTCCGCTAAATAAGTCAATTGACTTTTGTCTGCATATATTTTCAACTACTTGTTAAATTAATTATATTTAAACTATTTTTTTAATTACTTTAAAGTAACCAATAGAAAAGTATTTAAAATTCCACTTACTGAAGATGAATTTAAAAGCATAAAATTTTAAATTTCTATACAGAGGTCATTTATTTGACTGTTTTGAAAAATACATAAATCATGGAGTGATGTGGTGTTTGCTGAAGGGTTAAGCAATGCATCAATTTCCGTACAGAGTCGAAATTGTGCAATGTTTGCTAAACACTACCAGTTTGCAATTAGAATATCTTAAATAATGAAGAATTTTTAATCGTTTCACAGGGTTTGTCTGTCTTGCAGTTCAATGTCGTAAATAAAAAAAATATGTCTTTTTGAAACAAAATGTTAGTGAAGCCTAAAGTTAATAAAATTTGATGAAATGACATGGTTAAATATATATAAACTTGTAATCTAATAAAAATTTGCAAATAAAACATGTCAAAATCAGAGTAGTTGCCGCATTAATATAAATCAAAGTAGTTTATCAACCACTTGTTTTAAAGTAGTATTTCAATTACTTCATATATAATGCAATAAAAACTATTTAGAATTGAAGTGGATGCCGCCTTAATATAATTCAAAGTAGTTCATATACTAGTTTATTTTAAATTAGTTTTTTAATTAGTTGTTCTTAAAAACAAGTTAGTTTGTTCCTATAGGGAAGTTTGTGAAATACACTTACAATTGAAGATTGGAAATACACTAACTTGTGGTATAACTAAGATTTTCTGTTTATGGGATTATATGTCCCGGTAGTATTTTGACTTATATGGACCCGCAACACTGTGCGCTCCCAGCGCCTCTGGTGGCGAAATCGGGAAATCTGGCTTGATAATAATTTGTACTTTTTCCTAGTCTTTAAGGTACACCTAGTGCCAATATTGCATATCCAGCGATTCTTTTTTCGGTTCGAAAGGGTTGAGTTGACTCGATAGAAGTAAATGTTTTTCGTATAACGTATTACATAAAATGGAATTGAACAATGTAGCTTGTCTTAATCTTATAAGAATTTTGAAACTAGTTGAACCAACTGAAATTTTTGTAAAACGTTATAAAAAAAAAGTCTAGTTGAATCGAGTCAACTTAAGTTGAGTTGGTATTTATAATAGCGGCCTTAGTTCTTTAAATTTCAAGGTTCTATTTCATGGAGAAAGGATTATAAGATCATCTTACTTTCAATATGCAAGCACTCTAAAGAAGCTCAGGAAGCTAGAAATACGTACACTAGGCGCTTTAGAGAATACTTTACCCGAAAAACTTCTATAACCGAAACAAAACCGAAACCGAAATTTGTTGCACAGACTCTTAATTTTTGTGATCCATTTATAAATTCTTTACGATAACTACCCAAATATAAACTTTAAATTCTCACAACAGAATAAATCTACAAATAATAAATCTACTTAAGGCTTCTGAGTTTTATAATAAAAATTCTGACTCAGATTCAGAATTAAATACAGGTGCGCCGTTGGACACACGAGAGAAGCGAACATTTTTTGCATTTACATTGATTTTATAGCTTACAAGTTTTTTATTTTTAATAAATAAACTTTTAAGTTAAAAAATTTAAAATAGCAAAGAAAATTAAAAAACACACGTTAATATTCACATCAGTAAATTTTTTTAACATTTCGTTACTCCGACACTGTTTTCTAATATTAGAGTTGATCACAAGACAAAAAAATTTGATATCAAATTATTAAAAACCATTTCTTCACCTGCCGTGGGGATCGAACCCGTACCCACTGATTAAGAGTTCATTACACTATCCACCAATCCAAAAAGCCTTTATAATGCTGAGCTGTTGATTCAATATAAAGTAAAACAGAAGCTATGTTGCTGCATAGCAGCATAATCTATTAATATATGGAGAACTGTGTATTGGCTATCATACAAAACTGACACAAATTTGCTTCTAGTTGCTACAATATGTCATCAGCATCGGTGTGACAAACAAAACACACCGATGCTGGTAACATCTTGAAGCAAACTTTTGTTAGTTGTTGTAGTACAGCTAATACATAATCCTCTATCGATTGATAGATTGTGACAATCTACTGCAGCATAGCTTCTGTTATATGGTACTTAACATTGAATCAACAACTTTTTCTAACACAGCTTGGTGGCCTGGTGGACAGCGTATATAACTCCTAATCAATGGGTACGAGTTCAATCCCGGCGGGGGACCAAAAAATACTTCTAATATTCAATTTTCTTATTGTAATAAGCGCAAGCAATGATGAAACCATCAAATGTCTAAGAAAAAAAATCTGTCAAAAGTTTTTCAGATTTCACTTAAGCAAATCACAGAACGAGGCGTAAGAAGCTTCGCTTCAAAAGTTGTGTGCAAAATTTACAACTTTCGATTTATTTTTATTGATTTTTTTGATAAAATACCAAAAAACATGCAAACAATTAAGTATAAGATTTTTTGTATGTATAGAAAAGTCGTTATTACTAGTCCAGTTGAATCCGAGATAGGTGTGGCTGTTGAATGATTACGCCTCCTTTTCGTTAAAAGTTGTTTAGTTGTAAGCTAAACTAAGAAACCAAATTTTATTGTTATAGCAGACATACAAGTAAACTTATGCCATTATTACTAGTCTAGTTGCAGGGGAGGTAGGTGTGGCTGTTGACTGATCACGCACAATAATTTTTCTATCCTTAAAGCTAACGGGCAAAATTTCATGTCTCTAGCAATAATACTTTTTCAGAAATAAGTTTTGAAATCCTAAAATCGAAATATTACACACTGTGCGACGTGAACGGTCTGCCGCCGATGCTCTGAGTCAATTTCACTTTATACGAAAACAAATGCAAATCATCCTTCAAAATACGCCGCAAAGTGATTCTACTGACGCCAAAATGCTGAGTGCGGTGACAATACGACACATGTCGGTTTTCGCCAAAACTCTCTTACGCCTTCAACCAGTTCATTGGAACGTCTTCAGCGTTGATGAACGACATGTGAACGATCTTCCACTGTCCCGTGCTCAGCAAAATTCCATACCAAACGACAAAATGTAGTGTTGTCAGACGGTGCTTGTTGCCAGTTTAGTTCACACAACTGAAGGATTATTATTTTCAATGTGCAGCACCACTATTTCGACGCGTTGTTTTCGTGTGAAACGGTTCATGGCTAAAATTGTATAAACTGCCTACTCAAGTCAATCAGTTAATAAATGTCAAAGTTATTCAATGTTTACATAGCGACATAAAATATGACGCACTCTCTATAACTCAGGTGGATAGTTCATTATCAAAACTTCATTATCAAATCAAAATTGTTGGCTACAAAACAATATTTTGGAGAATCTTTTATTTATTTTTGTTTAATATACAAATAAAAAAAAATTCCCTATAGGGCAGAAAAGTCAAAATAGATATTAATGTTTACTCCCCAAATATCACTTTTGACTACTTCACTGCATCTGCTTGCTCTGGCATAATAAAATCAATTTTACTGCAGGCTTTCAATATGGACTTTCATAAGAACCACCCTGTCGTTACTCTCCGAGTGCTTTCAGTTAAAATCTGTCATCTCTGCTACACAGAATTTAAACTTAATTTGGCCACTTTTCACTTTGATGTCAATTAGAACTTTCGCCCATGTTTATATAACTATTTAGCCATACCTTTGAAGTGTTTTAAATGACAATTTAAAATTTATTTAAATGAGGTCCGCAGGCGCTTATCAAGTCCGCAAATAAAATAAATTTGTCACAGCAGTTAAATTAAAAAAAAAAAAATTCTGAATTCATTTAGTGTTGTAAGTTGAATAAGTAAATGTTGCTTGAGGCAGAAAAAGTTATTCATCATATATTTTTAAAATATGTATTGCATTTCCACTCAATTAAGTGTTAAATACGCAGCAAAAACATCTGTCGTGTTAAATTAGTGGCAGATACCATGGTTTTTTTTTTACCTTTTTGAACTACGGTGAATTGCATCGAAATTTTATTTTTTGCTTTATCGAACTGTGATTTTTTCTCACACTTTTTTTTTATGCGTATATAGAAATTTTTGAGAATTTTTATATGACGTCTAATTAATGACGTTAAGAAACCATAAAAATTGTTAAGCGGTATTGATGGACACTTGCTCTAATAGAAAAGGTTATTCAAAAGAAGGTCGTGCGGAATTTTTGAACTATGAGTAACGATTCGTATTTGTAATGCTTTTGGCTTGCATAAGTTTTGTAAAATTTTTGAAAAAGTTGAATGAATAGCGTCATGAATTTCAATATGATGCAATTGACAGATTTATACAAATTTAAGCTTGTTGGAAAAGTCATCTCAACAGAAATTTTTTAATACTATTAATCGTTTTATATGTGTGTATTGTTTCCATCAAAATCGACTTAAAAATTTAGGGTTTTCATCGATACATATGCTCCCTTTATTGCTTTTTCTCGGATGCTTTGAACCTTAGTTGTGGTCACCACTCCTCACAGTGGTTGAAAGTAGGAAATAAATACGAAAATTCATGTTGCTGTATTTTTTCTTTATGTTGTTTCTCTGCGAATTGGGGGACTTGAAATAATATAAGTTTATTTTGCAAGTAATCAAATTTTAAAATCCTTTCCCGTTTTTTTTTTATTAGGCTTAGTCATCTGACGTGACGTTACTGGCGTTACGTTACTTAAATTTCCATTGTAATTCAATTCAATAGATAATTAAAAATTAGTAATTAAAAAAACAAATTTTAAATAGGGGAAAGGAGGGTAATACCGTACAGTGGCCAATTTAGTACAGCAGCGTTTCTAAGGAAAAAATGTAATTATATATATTTTTCCTTATCGCACCCGCTCCTTTAGTAGTGTTACGCAACCTCGCAAGTTATTGCATCAGTCTGCGCCATAGTTTCGCTGCGAGTTAATGTGACGTGATTTTGCGCTTGTGGTTATAATATTTTGACGCCAAAATATAATCCGTAAGTTGACATTTTTATTAAATACTATAGTGAAATTACAATGCTCATTCAGTCTGTTTTGACAAAATGGGCAGAAAACTAGTTTTCACAGCAAACCAAGAAGAAAAAAATCAAAGATCATATTCTACTTCTAAGTAGCTTGTTTTCAAAGCTGTGTTTGAATATGCAGAAATAAATAAAATTAAACATCCTTTTAAAAAAAAGTCAAAAGAAGCAGGATAAGTCTGGCTTTACGGTATTCTAAAAAGAAGTCCTGAAATCTCTGTGAGGCGCCCAGAAGCAACGAGTGTTAAAGGAGCATTGCTTTCAATTCCCAAGAATTAAAATTATATTTCGACAACTTGAATCAGTCCATGATGAAACTTAAGTTTCCTTCACATAGGATCTTCAATGTGGATGAGACGGCAATGTGAATAAACAGCGTTCACAGGCCTGACAAAATTCTTGCTAAAAAAGGACTTAAACAAGTTGGAGCAGCGACGAGCTGTGAAAGAGGAAAGAATATAACAATATGCTGTTGTATCAGTGCTACAGGTCAGTACACTCCTCCTATGATAATATACCCACGTCAGCATATGCAAACTAGTCTAGAAAGAGGAGGTCTGAATAAAAGCATTTATAAATGCTCCAAAACTGGGTGGATGACTGAAGAGTTGTGTCTCGATTGGCTAAAATATTTTAAGGAACATAAAGGATCAACTCCTGAAAATCCAGTGTTATTGATCTTTGATAATCACTGCAGTCACATTTTACTTAAAATCTACTCAATAATTCTCACGCCTAGTTCAATGAAAACAGTGTTGGAAGATAAAGAAAAGAAACGCACGCTAAACAAACAAAAAGAAGAGAAGGAAAATAAACAAAACGTGTGCAAAAAAATTTTAGAAAATATCTAAGAAAATAATTAAAAAGAGAAATAAAAAAGAGACCCAGAATTATTGAACTTCATCTTCTGAAGACCAACTTCATGAAAACTTATTATGTGACGATGACGAAGGTGAGCAATATTTTAATGAACAACAGTCATTAGCAAATAATTTGTGCATGATATGTCATGAATTTGGTGAAAATAACGAGTTTTGGATCAGATGTGTGTCATGTGGAAACTGGATGCATGCTTTGTATAGTGGTGCAAGTTCTGCGGATGGTTATATGTGTATATTTTGCGAATAAAATATGATTACAATTCTTTTTGTAAGCAATGTTGTTTTATTTACAATTATTTACAATATTGTTTTATTTTATAAAGGTATTGGAATGTATAAAATACCTTCATTCATACTATATGGATCCTTATAATTATGTACGAAATTAAACGAACATTGTACAAAATTAGAGGCAAGTGTCGGACAATTTCGTACACATAACATTTAACAATTTCTTTTTTTCACACTATATTACTAATAGTATTTAAACGTGCTTTAATTGTATAAAACTTAACTGATTTTAGCATGACTTAATACGTAATACTTTGTCTTGTATTGAATAGATTCAAAGAAAAAGATGCGTAAAGTTAGGTGTACGATATTACCCTCCTGTCCCTTATTCTGCCACTCCATTTTTCATTATTTTTAGCCAATGCCTTCCATTTTTACCAAAACATAAAACGCTTACGAAACATTTACTAAACATTTGCTAAAAAGAAAAATTACATTTGTGAAACAGTGAAGACGATTTGATCATCATCATCAAAAACATTTAAATGTTTCTCTAAGACAATATCATTAAAGAATAAGTTTTTAATAACTTTTAATTTTTGCGTCACGGTGGACTTTTTTTTTTGAAATGTCCATATATAAAACAAAGCCGTGAAATGTGTTACTAATTCCTTAACTCAAGAACGAAGCGTATGATTTTCTTGGGGGTTTTTTTTATTGTGTTTTTCTAGGCTATCCCATTTTACATAGGTTTTTTTAAATTTTGCCTCATCCGCTTTCACCGCCCATACATCAATAAGAATAATAAAAGGTGGTAAAATTTAAAGGGCCGATGTTGAATGTGAACCACCTCTAACCGTCAAGTTATTTTCTGCATTTCATTTGACATTTCTCAATTTCAGACTAATTCAATTTGAACCATGGAAATTTACATAATCGAGCAACGCGTTAAAGTTATTCAGGTCTATTATGAAAATGGGCGTTCAAATCAAAATGCATATCGTGCACTTCGTGATTTTTTCGGTCAATTTAATTGCCCAAATGTGCGTACAATGGGAAAAATCGTGCAAAAATTTGAGCAAACCGGGTTTGTAGGAGATGTGAAACACCAGTGCCTGCTCGTACAGCTCGTACTGCAGAAAATATTGCTGCTGTTCGCGATAGTGTGGCTGAAGAGCTGTCAGGCAGTTACTGTGAATGGTGTTCGCTATCGTGAGATGATAACGAACTTTTAATGGCCCAAATTGGAAGATATGAATGTGGACGATATGTAGTTTCAACAGGACGGTGCCACTTGCCACACAGCTAACGAAACAATGGCTCTTTTGCGCGACAAATTCAATGACCGTGTTATCTCACGTGGTGGCGATGTCAATTTGACGCCAAGATCATGTGATTTGACACCGTTAGACTTCTTTCTTTGGGGTTATTTGAAAGAAAAGGTGTACGCCGATAAGCCAGCAACAATTCAAGAGCTAAAAGATGAGATAATTCGGCACATTAACGGCATAGAACCTCAGCGTCATCGAAAATTTGGACCATCGGATGGAGGTGTGCCGCCGAGGTCGCGGCGGCTATTTGACCAACATTTTGTTCCATACATAATTGAACCATACCAATATTATCATAATAAAAAGAAATGACAATAATTTCCTAAATAATTTGTGTTTTATTCAAAATCAACATCGGCTTTTAAAACTTAACCACCCTTTATACTTTAGACAATTTTGGTCGTAAAGAATTAAATTGGGAAACTAAGTTTGTGTATACTGTCGGTAGCTGTACTAAACATAAGTTTCCACGCCCCCATTTATTGCCCTAAAATTAATGAAAATGCTATATTTCAAACGATTTTTGTCGTATTAGAATGCAATTTTGTAATTTGGTCAAAAAGGTTAAACTATAGATACGTCCACTTTTTCAGAATCATGAAATATACTGCTGGGCCAATTGACATGAAATGTTGACTGTAGTTTTTATTCGAGTACGGTATGGTTAAGAAAAAAGTGTCACACTCTATTTTCGGAGAAAGGGGTGTATCTAAAGATTGTATTCCTTTTTGTTACTTAAAAGTCATCTCTAATTTAACTACATACTTAACTTTTCATTAAGATTCATAAGTTTTGCGGAAATCAAAAATTTGATGCTGTACATATGTAGACTTTTGTCCTTCACTGTACATAGCGAAACTAAAATTTAAAATTTTTATGCTATCAATTAATTAATTATTAAAATATGAAAAATAAATTTGTAAACTTAAAAGTGTGTTCATATGTATTCTTTCAATGAATACTATATTAAACTTTACATCTAATGCTAAGAAGCTATCGCTTCCGTCGTCAGTCCTAACAACTGCTCTACGGTTGAGCTTACGTTTCAATAAAAACACCAACAACATTCATTGCGGACTAATTTGTAGTCCATCAACAAAATGCACATGCAAAAACATTTCTTAGTGACCTCACACAATAGCGATGCTATCAGCATCAGCATCAGCATTGTTGAGTGAGGGTTGTTTTTTATTGCTTTTGCATGCATTTGTTGTTGTCTAAGTGGGTTTGAAAATGTGCTGCTTATCGAGAGCGGCTTGAATTGTTGCTGTCTGTATATATTTTTTTTGTTTTTGCGCTAAGCGTGACTGCAAAGTTCATAGAAAAAACATCGCAACTGACGCTTTTGTAAGGTTTTGTAAAGTTTTAAAGTAACACTTCAAAAAAGCTTCAATACAAATACAGAGCAACTTTTTAGCATGTAAATTTGAAATAGTTTTCACACATTTTTCAGTGTTAATTTGGCATACATACCTCCGGAATTTTTTCTGGCCATATCTTCGGCGCTTGATGTCTTACGTTGGTCTATGCGTAAGTTCGGTATATTAAATTGTGGCGCATGCATATTGTCCGATGAAAACTGATGCCGCAGCGTACGATGTCGATCCGGCGATGGTATTGATAGATTGTCTAGTTTTAATTTATTGCGTTGATGCCGATCAATGTGATCGAGCATTTCCTGTAGTACCTCCAATAAGCGCGTGTATTGTTCCAAATTCAATGATGGATTTACGGTATGCGGTATGAGTGAGGGCATTATTTTAGTTGCCATAACATGCACGGTCAAGCCATAATTTTTGTCTGTCAGCAATTTGCGATAAATATCTGTGCATAAACAATAAATAAAAATAACAAGCAACAGTTTAAAAAAACAGTATTTATATATAACAAAACAAAAAAATGCTGTTAACCATAGAAACAATGCCAACGCTACTTACTAACAATACGCAAAATTATGTCCGGATCAGACAAACGCACGTCCCATAGCAGCGGTATAACATCGTCCATTACCTTAATATTATGCATGAATTATTATCGTAATGTCCATGCCGAAGCGTATAAAATGTGTAAATGTGTCACCTGGGATTTATCGAGCTTCTCTAATATGCGCTCAATGCATGTCAGCACATTGGTCACGATTTTCACATCGTTGAGGTTCTTTTCAAACACCATTTTAACCTTTGGCATCACCATGCGTCGTATGGAGATTTCGTCTATGTTGCAATAAACATTCGCAACCGCAATAAGAGCAGCTCCCTGTAGAGCAATATATTAGTTTTTGAATAGATTTATATCCGTTCAAATATTTATATTCGGCTCCATGAAAGCCGATTTATGTTTTTCGCTTGATACTTGCTATGTTTTAAAAAAAATAATTTATTCATTTTATGCTACTTACTTACAATATGCTGACTTATTTTTAAAAACAATAAACATTTTTTCCATTTTTCAATAAAGCCACATCAGGTAATTAAAAACAATTATTTCAACCTCACAAATTCTATAGAAATTTATTTCGTTCCAAATGCTACCATCCAGCAATACATCCACTCGTCGTCCAACTTTTGCCATTATCCTTTGTTATTTTTACACAACTTTACGCTGTATTGTTTCGAAAAACAATCAACAAAACAAGTGTAGGGCAAAAACCAGGTGCCATTGATTACTGTGCCATCATTAGTATCAACAACACCAACATCGCACCAACACAAGCCCCAACGATGGCCCACCAAAGCAGCAATTTTACACTTACCTGCACTTGAATTGTAGAGCTCTCGAATGAGTTGAAAAGTAGAGGCATCACATCTGTTGTAATCTCTTCCGTTGGTGTCTTCTCAATAATCTGATGTAGATTTTCAAGAAGTGTGACTGTTGCCTGAATGGATTTGGGCGATGCAAACACCACTCTGTAAATGAAGATGAGTGATTTTGGTTGGTGTAGTAGTTGTGGTGCAAGATGTGGTTTGAGTTGAAAAGTTAAAAAAAAAAAGAAGAAGTGAAACGCAAATAATAAATTTAGAGACTTTGTACAAGGTGAAAAAGTAATCGTAATCTAAATTTGAACAACTTTTCTCATTTGCCTTGTGCTTCTTTTTATGAAACTTTTTTAATTTTGAGTTGGTAAATTTGTCAATAATCGTTCTTGTTTTGAATATGAAAGTTGTTGTTCTTGCAATGACCAATAAAGCTGCCCAATAGTGCTTCAATTCATATGGATATGTCTGAATTTAAAAGTATTTTTTTTTTAATTCAGCGGGGATGCATAAAAATATTACAGGTTCCAAACCAGATTACAGAGTGCGTACCGAGGAAAATATTGCTGCGCTATCCGCCAGTGTTAATGAAGATCATGATATATATATCCGTCGCCGATAGCAGCGATTGAGGCTGTGTTATTTGACCACCTATAAAATTTTACGCAAGGATCTTGGTCTGAAGGCTTACAAATTACAGCTGGTGCAAGAATTGAAGCCGGACGACTTGCCACAGTGCCAAATTTTCGGTAAATGGGCCTTAGAAAAGCTGGATGAAGATCCGCTTTTTATCGAAAAATTGTGTCTAGCAATAAGGCTCACTCCTGACTCAATGGGTACTTGAATAAGCAGAATTGCCGAATTTGGTCCAAACAACAGAGTTCAAGAGCTGCCAATGCACATCGAAACATGCACTGTTTGGTGCAGTTTATGAGTCGGTGGTATCATTAGACCGTACTTCTTCAGAGATGATGATGGCCGCAACGTTATGGTCCGTTCGATGATTACGGACTTTTTTTTGCCCAAAATGGACGAAGACACATGCCACGCTGCACGCGGTATCATGAACTAATTGTGAGGCAAGTTTGGTGAGCAATAAGCCTCTCGTTTTGGAGCAGTCCATTGGCTGCCAAGATCGTTCCATTTGACTCCACAAGACCATTTTTGATGGGGTACGACAGGTCTTTTGTCTACAGGAACAACTCTGCGATTGCTGCCTTAGAAGACCAACATTAAAGGTGATATTGGTGAGGTACCGACCGAAATGTTGGAAAAGTGTGCCAAAATTGGGCTTTCAAAATAGATCACTGAAGCGTAGACGCGGGCAACATTTGCATAAAATTATCTTTATAAAATAAATGCTAGGCATTGATTTATCGTTCCAACTAAATATTTGTTTCACTTTTGTAAATTTTCTGTGTTTTTTTTTCATTTTCAATAAACAAACGCTTTAAAAATCACCCTTTACATAAGCTGTGATTAACGCTTAGCTGCCAGATCTCGCTCCAGTAACAAAGATACCATGCTGGTAAAAATTAAGTTTTTTGACTTACTAAAATAATTTAACTTCTGATGGTCCTGAAATATTTATTAAAAAAAAAAGCCAAAAAATTAAAAAATTTAAATTGATAAAAAGCTAACGAACTACCCCATGTACACTCTTAACTATACAGCAATTAGGTCCACACGCATTTTTATTTGAAGATATTTTTTCAAAAAATTCTTTTTCAATACCTTTCTTACGGTTATCATTCATTAAAATCGGATTATAGATGACGGAGATCAGGCCCGTGCGCACGAGGGAGTTGAACTCCCTGATTATGGAAAATTTCAATAAAGCAAAGTCCAATTCATTATGATTTATTATAATTCATCATATTTCATCATCATGATTAAGTATTTTTGAAAGACGATTCTTTCGACATTTGGTTGAATGAAGTGAAAGTTTGGCGAAGGTGGATTTTTGATAAAAACATCACCAGTTGGCGCAAATAGTGGGATCGCCTTTCTTGTGGATTGGGCAGAGTACACTGAGGTTCCAATCGTTTGGAATGCATTCTTCCGACCATATTCTGCATAGAAGCTCGTGAATGCATTTAAATATAGCTTCGCGTCCGTTTTTAAACAGCTCAGCGGGTAGACCATTGGCTCCCGCGGCTTTGTTGTTCTTAAGCCGTGTTATTGCTGTCAAGACTTCATTATAGTCGGGCAGCGGAACTTAACGCTGTCATCCTTAATTGGGGTTTCCGGGATATCATCTCTATTGGCAGGATTGTTGTCATCATCGCCATTCAGAAGACTAGAGAATTGTTCCCTCCATACCGTCAGTGTACTCTGAATATCTGTCACTAGATTTCCGTTTTCATCCTTGCAGAAAGAGGCCCTGGTCTTAGAGCCATCGGTCAGGCGTCTTATCTTCCGAAAAACAAAAACTTTCGGGCCTCGAACCTGTCACCATACATCTCAATCTTCTCACACTCGCGCTTTTCTGCCTCTCTATTTTTTATGGGTGCGAAAACTCAGGTTTAAAGGTTAAAAAAGGCGTCCGAAAATTTCACATAAGTGCGTAATATCACATAAATGCCATATAGAAGCTGGCATTTATGTCAGTATAAAATGTATCCATCTATGAACTCGTATCTATATATATATATATATAAAGCAAAGTGAAAAAAAGCGTTTTTTCCCCTCTGCTGCCCGTAATTTTCAACCAATTTAATTGATTTCTTTTTTTAAAATGTATATATATGAAGGTTATAGGTAAAAATATAGGACTCCCACCCAGATTTTTTTATTTTTACGAATTTGGTGGGCGAACACTAAGAAAAAATGGGTCAAGGAATCCGAATACGTTGTCAGAATTTAAAAAATTTTGTAATTTTTTACCATAGGGCTGCCATTTAAATTTGAAAATTTTTACGAATTCAAATTTACGTATTTTTTCCATAGGGTTGCAACCTAAATTTTTTTATTTTTACGAATTCGGTGCTGGAGCGAACACTAGGTAAAAATGGGTCACTGAACCCAAATCCGTTCTTAGAATTTCAAAAATTACGAATTTTTTTACCAAAGGGATACCACCTAAATTTTAAAATTTTTGCGAATTCGGTGCTGGGCGAACATCGTCAAAATTTTAGAGTATTATTTTCAATAGAATTGTTTTCTTTTTACAAATTCGGTGCTGAAAGACAAAACACCAAAATTATATACAATTTTAAGAAAAACCATACCGCTACAGTTCATATGGACAGACTCAAACCAGCTTTTCTGAGCACAGAAACTTTACAGACACTTTCATGTACACATGCATAGCTATACATATGTAAGCCTGTTAAAAAAGTGAATGGCGAAGTTAATATTTAAGTGGAAATTAACAAATCTAAAAATAAAATAAGTTTTAGATTCAACATTCATTCGTAACATTCTATCATTACGAATTCGTATTTTTATCATTCGTAAAATCTAGCAAGCTGCACTGAAGTCATATATGGAACAAATAACACCTTATATCACCAAAATTTTTAAGTGTGTAGGGGTTCCCAAGCCCCACGTACCGTTTTTTCCCACAACGAACAGACTGAATGACAAATGGGCTTGACTAAATAAACTCAGAGCGTGAGGCTGATCAAGAATTTGTATACTTTTCTATACCGAGCACGCCTCCTTATGGCTGTAAGTTTTAAGTGCGTAGGGGTTCCCAAGCCCCCCGTTCCTTTTTTCCTACAACAAACAGACTTAATGGCAAATGAGCTTGTCTAAATCAACTCAGAGCGTGAGGCTGATCAAGAATTTGTATATGTTACTTTTCTATATCTGTCACGCGTCCTTATGGCTGTACAAATGGGTGAAAACGTTAATATTCCCTTGCGCAGTACGCGTGGGGGTATAAAAATGCATAAGCTTTGAAATCATTACCTTTTTCTCTGAATCGACAATTTTTCCATTTTGAATACGATAAAAATAAAAAAAAAAACATAAAAAAGATAAATAAAAACAACTCTGCCACAACTGGTCTCAATCTCATAAGAACCTAGCTATATACAATTCGGTATTGCATAGCAATAGTTTTCCTTCTTCTTATGGATGTATAAGGATAGTATTGAGGGTTGCATCAGTCCTTGCCCTGTCTCAAGATACTGTCTCAAAATAAATATTCATATAAATCTCTTTCAAGAATACTGTCAAAAACTGTTCTGCTAATTTATCCCGTTTTCACCCCATTTGAAAAGGTCGTTTTCTTAGTTATATTTAATTTTTTGACATAAATTTAATAACATAATTTCAGCCAAACAAGACTGAGTTGCGCAACTGAAAAAATTTTGCGAAGTGACATTTAACAACGTGCAGAAACGTTTCGTACTGTCTAATGTAAGCAACACTCAGTTTCGTTATGTGCCGAGAGTGCGTTTACATATCACTATTATCAATAACATCACTTTATTTGTAATTGAACAACGCATGATACAATAATTTACAAGGTAGCCTTGACAACTACCTTTTTTCTCACGAGCGGCGATCGGGAGTTGTCAAATCAATACAAAGTTTAACTTGTCATCTGTTTTGCTGCTTCTTCGTTTTCTCTTTTCAATGTGTTTTTGACAACTCCAAATCGCCAAAAGAACTGTCACTCCTACCTTGTTAATCATTATACCATGGATGAACGAACGCTTATCAACAACATTATTTTCTTGTAGCTACATAGTTCATTCTTTTCTTAAGAGTTCGTGAGTTCCTTAACTATCTTCCTCTATTTTACTTGCGTCATAAGCTGTCATTATTTCTGAATTTCAAACACTTTTAAAATTATTTACTTAGCGTAACACAATACAAACAAAGCAGGTGTCAGTCACTCAGTGTAAAAAACTTAAAAGCACGTAATTTTAGCTTACAACGGAAACGGAAACCAAACCAGCAACAAGTAACTTGTACACAAGAGTGACTTCCGTTGTTTTTTGTTCACCTATTTCATTTCTCCAAAGAGATTTCAACTATTTTAAAGTCAACTTTCACGCTAGAAGAAAAAAAAAACAAAAACACACTCCACACACATATAAACACAAACACACACAAACACACAGTCCCATCCACATCATGGCAGTCAGGATGGCAATTTTCGACTCGACATATTGGCACACATCGGCGCTTGTCTTGCTACTTATTTCCATTTGTGTGCCAACAGAGCTGCCAGGTGGCCGGATTTTACCGGTTTTTCGGGATTTTTCGACTCAAACGGAATGGTGAGATAATAGTGATCAAACCTGAAAAATCTAGAGATAATTTTTTAATCTCTAACTTTTAATCAATTTTAAAAGGCCTTCCTACATAGCAGGTGATAAGTCTTAAGCAATGTGTTCGAATGTTTTTAGTCTAGCCAAGTTAGAATGCGTTAGATAAGGTGTTAACACAGTGGTGGACGTTATAGTACGGATTTTTATTGAACAAAGGTAAGTATAAAAAACACTCATCAAATTGAGTCATCCAGCGATTTGGCAAACAGAAATATATATTGGTTTGATGGCAATTTGACGAATATGAACACACATCACATTGTTGGTCAAATCGTTTGATGAAAATCATTTAATTTTGATTTTCCTTCTGTTTGAACAACGATTTGATGAAGAAGTTTACAATGCAAACATTTGTCAAATTTTCTAGTGCGATTTCGTCACTTAAAAAAAAAATTTCATAGTGAGTGTATCAAGTTAAAATGGAGGCAAAATAAGATGAAGGCATTTGGAATGAGTTTATTGAAGTATTAAGGAATTATCTTGAACTCTGGCAAATTAAGTCTAAAAAAGTAAGTCAAGAATTTACAAAAAAATAAAGCGTATGATTAACCTACTCTTTTAGCTACATTCTCTACACGGTTAAAAATCTTGGATTTAATTTTAGTAAATCCTGTACTATATACAGGGTGTCCCAGACTTAGAGTACTATAATGTGGGGGCTGATTCCTCGTGATGAGACGAGCAAAAAATCGTATATGTGGGGGTGGTCGCAAATGCCCCCCTAGGGGGCTAGGAGGGAAAAACAAAAAAATAGGTGTCGTAACGTTTTAATCCATAGCTAACATATCTCTGCAACGATTAAAAAAAAACATAACTTTTTGAAAAGAAAATTAAATTTGCTTTAAATTATTTTTGCAAAATTTTTCCATAAAGTCATAAACAAAAAATGTATAAGCACCTGAAGTCAAAAAATTGGTTTTTTTTCTTTAAAAACTCAACTTTCAAGGCAATTTTCTCAGAAAAAAACCAAATGTTTTATTATTTTTTATGACGCAGTTTTTTTCCTTGGTCAATTCTCTAAAAATTTTCTAAAACCGTAACAAAAAATAATGTCTGCGTACTCTGAGTTGGAAAACATTATAACTCTACGATCGGTGAAAGAATGTGTCGATTCAGGCATGTGATGCACTTAATAATGAGAAATTGCTTTTTTTTTCTTAATTCCGTTAAATCTAACTGTTTTACTAGTTATTGTAAGCAACAAAAAAACAAAGTCGCCTTGCTTGCATTAAGTACCCCAGTGGGAGGAAAAAGTGGTATATCTGAGGTATAAACAATGTATGATGGATTTTTAGAGAATTGACCAAGGAAAAAAACTGCGTCATAAAAAATAATAAAACATTTGGTTTTTTCTGAGAAAATCGCCTTGAAAGTTGAATTTTTAAAGAAAAAAACCCATTTTTTGACTTCAGGTGCTTATACATTTTTTGTTTATGACTTTATGGAAAAATTTTGCAAAAGTAATTTAAAGCAAATTTAATTTTCATTTCAAAAAAGTATGTTTTTTTTTTAATCGTTGCAGAGATATGTTAGCTATGGATTAAAACGTAACGACACCTAATTTTTTGTTTTTCCCTCCTAGCCCCCTAGGGGGGCATTTGCGACCACCCCACCCATACAATTTTTTGCTCGTCTCATCACGAGGAATCAGCCCCCACATTATAGTACTCTAAGTCTGGGACACCCCGTATATGACGACACCGAAATTGTATTAAAATTTAAACCAAGCCAAATACTAAAACTAAGTTTTATTCCCGCATGGGTTTAAATTGCAATACCCGGGTGTGGATTAAAAACCTTATTACAAGTTTTATTTGATTTTAAACCATAGCGTAATAAAAACAATACTGGTTTTGTTTACACAATTTATTTCTTTTTTTTTTTTCTTTCATATTATAATCTTTAAACTAGCTCCTATTGTAGTTTTCGAACTCACGTCATCATTGAAATGAAAGTAGTAAACGTTGCTTGAGCGCCATAATCAAACAAAAAATCTTTCACAAAAACTGTATTATAAAGCTTTGTTAACCGAAAAAGTAACTCTGAATCATAAGACTTTTGAATCTTAACAATCTAAAAATTAAGACGGAAAGTATTGAAATACATCATGGCTTTAAATGTAATACATGTTGCATTAAATCTAATTTCATGGTTATTTTAATTCAAAATATATTCCAATTGTACTAGTTTTTGAAACCAATTTTATTACTTTTTAGTTATTTTGTATTAAGTTTTAAACCGGAGGTACTAAAGTTCAAATTTTATTCGAACTTTATTAAATTTAAGTACAGCTTTGACTAAAAACATTTTTAGTATTTTGAAAAAGAATTTATTCTAATAAAACATAGTTTAAAAAATACATTATTCCAACTATTGGTTTAAAAATTACTTCAAGATTTTTAACCGTGTATATTTAACTTTCTTCGTTTTGTAATATAAGCTTCTTCTGGTTCTTCTTTCAGCACATACTCGTATCTATAACAAGTGCTGCCACTAATTGTCCCTGAAGATCAAGACAAAAATACAATTAGACGACTGCATCATGGCATTGCCATATTCAAATTAATGTGATAACAAGTTTGAAACTAAGCTTAGTGCAATACTCGTATAAAATTTTTAGTATTGATAGTAAACGATATGAAAACTTTTAAATTTTGAAATTTATTGGAAGCAATCTGTTTGAAAATCCTTTGGGCAAATTTTCCAATCTCTGTAAAATATTAAGATCTCTGTAAGATCTCTGTAAATTATTATTACAGATTTTATAATATTATTAAAATATTATATATTATTTGTCAGAGTCAAACGAGAAAAAATGCCAACGTATTGTAATTTTGCATGAGATCGACAACAAGTGACTATAGAAAATGACATAGTGTAAGCCAGGCTTAGAAATAAACTACTTCCGTTAAAAAATAAAAAAAAAAATATTTACATATAAACGAGTAGGCGATAAAAAGTTTTATTTTGTTCATTGTTAAATTGAATTTCTATTTAAATTTTCAAAAAATTCTAAAAAGGATTCATTTATCCGTTGGTCTGAAAAGTTCGTAGACTAACATAGTAAAACACATTTTTTTGGTAAAATTTGGCGGTAATGGAATTTTTCGATACCATTTTTATAATACGATTTCCCTAAAGCCTCAAAATATGCCTTAATTTCAGCGATTACTTCTGCATTAGCGCTGAATTTCTTTCTATCGAGCATTATTTTGAGATCTGCAAACAGTAAAAAGTTACTGATCGCCAGATCTGGAGAAGACGTTGGATGGGAATGCAATTCGCAGCCTAATTTATGCAATTTTCCCATCGTTTTCATGGACTTTTAACCAGAGCTGGGTTGTAATGATTCTTTTTGGATTTTTTGTCCGACTCAATTACAATTCCTTGGAATTACGAATTGGTAATTGATCATCTCAATTCCTCAGGAATGGAATTGGAAAAAATTCGTCAATTCCATTCCAGGAATTGTAATTGGTAATTGAACATCTCAAATCCTTAGGAATAGAATTGGAAAAAATTCGTGAATTCTATTGCAGGAATTGTAATTGGTAATTGAGCATCTCAATTCCTCAGGAATGGAATTGGAAAAAGTCGTCAATTCCATTCCAGGAATTGAAATTGGTAATTGAATTTTTCAATTCCTCAGGGATGGAATTGGAAAGAAATGGTCAAGTCCATTACGGCATTGTAGTTGGTGATTGAACATCTCAATTCCTCTGAAATGGAATTGGAAAGAAATCGTCAATTGCATTCCAGGAATTGTAATTGGTAATTGAACATCTCAATTCGTCAGGAATTGAAATTCTCAATTCCATTGCTAGAATTGTAATTGGAGGTTACTGTAAATGTAATTGAATTACATTAATCTCAATTATAATAGTAATTGAATTACATTAACATTAATTACATTGAATTGAGGTAACTGTTACCCAATTACAATTGTTATTGGATTAAAGTAACCTCCAATTTACAGGAAATGGAATTGAAAATTTTAATTACTAATTCCTGAGGAATTACCAATTACAATTCCTTGAATGGATTTAACGATTTCCGTTCCTGAGGAATTGAGATGTTCAATTACCAATTACAATTCCAGGCGAAAAATTGACGAATTTTTTTCAATTGCATTCCTGAGGAATTGAGATGACCAATTACCAATTACAATTCCTGAAATGGAATCGACGAATTTTTTCCAATTCCATTCCTAAGGAATTGAGATGACCAATTACCAATTCCTAATTCCAAAGAATTGGAATTGAAATGTAATGAATACTTTTCGACCCAGCTCTGCTTGTAACACGGTGAATTGTCGTGATGAAACACGACAGCCGACCGTTGCGTCTTTCCACGCTTTAGATTCGGTTTATCGCGTGCAGTCCACTCGGCTGACTGTCGGTTGAACTCTGGAGTGTAGTCATGGAGCCATGCTTCATCCATTGTCTCATATCTATGGGAAAAATCGTTACTATTATGGTTGAATATCGCTAAACTCCGCTTGCTCCGAAACAACGACACATTGGCTGCATTCTGTCAACACTAGCGCTCAAGAAAATTCGGGTGAATGGCTACACTTTTGACAGCGCTGGCAGCTGTCTACGCTCGAGCGATGTGCATTTTACCTAGCGAAATAAATTACGCTACTTCTACTCAACAGTTGCAAAACTCAAATGAAACGCTTAAAATAAATGCAAATTTTCGTGGCTTGTGCTATTTTTAATGTTTTTAACTATCCTTTGCTCCTTGCAATGGTTGAATGAGGTCCGAAATGTACTCCTTAATAGCCATATCAAGACCATCATCCATTAGCATCTCTAGCACTACGTTTTGCATTAAGTAAACCTCTTAGCAGAATGAACTTAGGTTTTAAATTCAACAAAACAAAACAAGCGAACAAGCTACGTCAAACGTCAGTTGTAATCAGATCTGACGTTCGACGTAGCAACGCATTCAGAGAAATCCAGCGAAAAATGATCCATCGCTACATAGCGCTCGCCTTGGCAGAATGCAGCCATTGAAGCTTTTAATCGATTTTGATCTTGTGCGGCACTCACTTTGCACACAGCTTTCGTATTTCCAAATAGTCATGCATGATATGTTCAACACGCTCTTTTGATATCTTCAGAGTCTAAGCTATTTCGATCAACTTCACTTTACGGTCATCCATTATAATTTTGTTAACTTTTTTTATGTGTTCGTTCGTAAAGGTGCCTTCAGTGACACATTTCGCCCCGTTTAAAATTAGCAAACTACTTTTCAATAATTGATTTTCCTGGTGCAGAGTCCGAATAATTTTTATGAAGCCAAGCTTTAGCTACAACAGTATATTTTTTTTCGATAAATCAATACTTTATTAGCACACGAAATTATTTTTTATTATTTTTTGTTTTCACAATAATAAAAGTTGTCCACACACAATCTCACGAGCCACAGCTATCAAATTTATGCACGTAACGTTTGAAGGTTGGTACTAACTACAGATCATATGGATTTAACTCTAGTATCGCCATCTGTGTATTAGCTTACGAAATTTTCAGCCCAACTGTTATATTCAGAGGGAAATGTAACCCATAGTAAATGCTTTTTAATTTATGTGGCTTTAATTCTCGTGGCTGGTGAAAGATTTATTTATGGTAAAGATTTATAAAATTGTGTCAAAATGGATAAAAATACGGAATGCTTAATATATATTTATATATTTCTATGCAACGATTATTTATTAATTTCGAAAACGGAGAGAAAAGGCGAAAACTAAATGTATAAAAAGGGTAAAATAGTTATCTATCTATCACTTCTCAACCGTTCCAATGGTGTTGTTCAAATTTGTAGGGTATGCCAGTCATGGCACGGATGAGCGGTTCTCAAGGTATTGCAAAAATAGTGGATCCCCTTTCGCCCATACGATTTCTCATATAAAATCGCTAAGAATCAGTTTTTCGTGTAAGTAAAAGACACATTACATTGAAGCTCAGAATGGAGTTACCACATGGAGATGTCTTTCTATAAAAAACTTGAACAAGCATTTGACAAGGGGGAGTGGCTCCGTCCATATAAGCCAAATTTTTGATATCGAATTGCTTTAGAAGTAAAAATTACAGAACATTGAGTTACTATTTGGTGATGTCCTGCTACCCAAAAGCTGAGACGGGCATTGGACAATGAGCGTAGTGTAAAACAAAGGGTCAAATAAAACCTTTGAATATATTAGTTATTTTCCAATATAGTTGCCGGGTGTAGCAACGCATACCGCGTATAAGCTAGTTTTGTATATAAAAAAGGAGAGTTTTTTCCAACGACATCTGGCAGCACTCGCCAACAAGCTGTTGGGAACAAAAGAAAGAGAAACAAGTTCTTAACACAAATGGCCGGGTAGCAATACGGAAATTGATGAATTATTGAATAGCTTCCTCGAAGCTACTTAAATAAAAAAAAAAATACGTCAAACTTGTGTAAATTTATAAGATGCTGAATTAAATAAGACAAGTAGGGAAAAGTTTTCCATTTCTTTTCTGCTGCTCGTACTACCTGGAAACAGTGGGCATAAAAGTCAATGACGAATAAATAACAAATAAGCTGGGATATTTTAAGTGATTTTTAAATAAGTTTGAATGACAATATGAGCGATGACGCCTCACCTCAGTGCTGGGAAAATGATTGCTTCGTACTCCTCAGGCGTCGATTCTTGCACTAGCAGCATTACGGGCTGTAAAACCGCTGCCAACACCTCGCCGGCGTGCATTTCAGCCTGTAAGACAGGCCACACGTGTTGCCACCATAATTTCTAAAATCGTTACAATAAAAATAAATATAAAAAATGATTATAATAAAAATAGTTGTATTATGATCTTGCATATAAAAGTGTCATCAAATTATTAAAGTCATAAAAATGCTATTATGTGCACATTTATTGTTGGAGTTTGGAAATTAGGAGCTATGCACAATGACAACAATAAAAATAACAACAACAAAACAAAAACAACAACAACAATGTGTGACATCTCTTACCCGCGGTATGTTGTGTATAACTTCCTTAAGGGTTGTTCTATAGAAGTGTGATTTTTGTGATGGATCCTTCATGTTGATGACGTCCAGAAATTTTAATGCATTAACAGCTGGATCACTAAAATAGAAATCGTTAAAAGATTTTAATACATTTTCCCCAAAAAAAATTGATTTTTTTTTCAGCGGTCACTTTCAGCTGTTTTAATAAAAGATTTTATTATTTAAGTGTCTCAGCAAAATCTTTTATTATGTCATTTCTCCTTTTTACATCATATATGTTTGTATTGTTTCAGCTTTTGTATTCAATGAGTTCAAATCATAGTTCAGTCTGTAAGTCTGATCTTCTAACAGTCCAGTTGGTCTAGAGAGGTACAGTTGAATGTCGTCAGTAAGTTTACAAACTGAAAAAACATCATTTATAAAAAGAGAGAAGAGTAATGGACACAGGATAGACCCTTGAGGGACACTGGCTACAACTGACCTAACGGAAGAATAAACATTTCCTACTTCAACCCGCTGCAATCTCGCTTCCAGGTAGTTGGCTCTCAACTTGACAGCGCTAGAACAAAACTGAAATTAATTTTTTAATTTATAACAAAGAAGAGTGTGATCAAGGTTGATTTATAAGGTTGCCGCAAGGGAGAGAGCGAGTACACATAATTGTCAAATCGAAGTTGACAGCTCATAGACAATCTGCAAGTGCTCTCTATTATCATCCTTTTTTCTTTCGTAGTCATTCGCAAAATTGGCTGGTTTTGACAATTATGGGTACTGAGAAGAGAGTGCGATCAGCCCTGCGACAACCTTATAAATCAACCTTGATTGTGATTAACAGAATCAAATGCTTTGGAGAAGTCAATGAGACAAAGCAGGGTCAGAGAGTTTTGATCATAGGAGATTCTAATATCATCCAAAATCTTAACTGCAGCTGTGGGGCAACTGTGACCAACTCTAAAACCAAATTGCAGCAGCGATAAGAGATTATTAGCATTTAATTATCCAGCTATTTGGCTGGACATAATACTTTCAAGAACCTTTCCAAGTGCAGACAGGATACTTATGGGTCTAAAGTCAGTAGGTACAGAGGCAGATGCAGATTTAGCCAGAGGTGGGGATTCGTAAACACAAAGAAGAAATCTGATGGATTTCCTTCTTCATTTAGAACTCCTGAGGGATTTACTGACAATCCCGTCAAAATTTGTGGCCTATTCGCCAATCTTTTTAAAGAATCATTCTGTTCTTATTCTTTTACTCCTGATGGAGAGTACTTTGAATATATGAATTTCGAACCCAGAGTATCTTTGGAACATATATCCTTCACTCCAGAGGATATTTTAATGTATATTAGATCGATCGATGAGGAGTTTGGTGCTGGACCTGACGGTATTCCTGCCGCAGTGTTAACACAATGCGGTTCCGTTTTGAGTCAACCACTTTCTTTATTATTCAATAAATCTATTAACGAAAGTTATTTTCCACTTTTTTGGAAAAAATCATTTATAAGTCCTATTTTTAAAAAGGGTTGCAGGAACGATGTCAGTAACTATAGGCCTATCGCTAAGCTCTCATCGATTCCAAAACTTTTTGAGCGGATGGTGTATGATCGGGTGAAAATTCACTGTGGGGAAGTCATAACAACTCGTCAGCATGGTTTTGTGAATGGCAGATCCACTGTGTCTAATCTTCTCGATTTTACAACATTCTGCTTAAATTCTATTGATTCTGGTAACCAGGTCGATTGTGTTTACACTGACTTTAGTAAGGCATTTGATAAGCTACCACACAATCTAATCTTATTTAAACTTGAGTTAATGGGATTTCCACAATATTTTGTGAACTGGATTAAATCATATTTGGTGGAACGATCTTATCAAATATGTTTCCGAGGCGCATTGTCTTCTGAATTTATTGCTGGATCAGGTGTTCCTCAGGGTAGTCACCTTGGTCCTCTTCTGTTTATTTTAGCTATCAATGATGTAACTCATGTCATTGAACACTCTCATCTGCTTATTTATGCCGATGATATGAAAATATACAGAACGATTAATTCTAGAGATAATTCAGATCTACTCCAGTCTGATCTAAAATCCTTTGAAGTTTGGTGTTCTAAAAATAATATGTTTTTAAATCCAGATAAATGCCAAACTATGACCTTTTCGCGAAAAAGGAATAATTTTATTTTTGATTATAAGATTAAAGATACTGCCTTGAGTCGTGTAGACACCGTCAAAGACCTAGGTATATGCATGGATTCTAAGCTGTCGTTTAACATTCATATTGATAATATTTCTAAAAAAGCATCTTCAATGCTTGGTTTTATAAAACGCTGGGCCAAAGAATTTAATAGCATGATTACAACTACAACGTTGTATTATGCAATCGTGCGTCCTCACTTAGAGTATGCAAGTCAAGTTTGGTCCCCAAGTTACAATGTGAATGTTGATCGAATAGAAAGAATCCAAAAACGTTTTGTTCAGTTTGCTCTAAGGCGCTTAAGTGGAACTGACATATTAGACCTTCCTCCTTATGAGGATCGTTTAAAACTATTAAAAATGCAGTCTTTAGGTGATCGAAGGAAATCGGCAGATATCGTATATTTACACCAGCTCATTACAGGTGAATTCGATTCTCCAGTACTTCTTTCTCACATAAATTTCAACACTAACCGTAGAGGCAGTAGAAACGCTAACAACTTAATTTATTTGCCATTTAGTAGAACAAATTATTTGGCTACTGCTCCTTTAAGTCGCATGAGTTCCTTTGTTAACAATTGTAGCGTTTTTGATGTTAATTTGTCAAAAGGTCAACTCAAAAGTAGATTAAAATTAGTTGTGTAATTAGATGTATGTATACGCATGGTTAGTTGTTACGTCTTGTGTTGTCCCTGAGCCCAACCCATTTATTGGTGGGTAAATCTTTCCCACATTAACTTGTTTGTGGTCACGGGTATCATTTTTTCAATGATTACTGGGTAGTGGCTTCAGATGGGTTAATGCTGAGGAAGTGCGATAAAGCTGTAGTAGCTGAACTCTATTGTTATTGCATGTTATAAAACAAAAAAAAAAAAAAAAAAAAGGTAAAGCCTTCCATACATCAGGAATTCTGGAGCTGGTTATACAATGATTAATAATGTGAGTTATTTGCGATAATATGAAAAGTAATACTAATTTCACAAACTTAATGGGGATTCCATCAATACCAACAGCATTTGAATGTATCTTCATTAAGCACATAGCAACTTGATCTTCACTAACAGGAGCAAATTCAAAGGAAGGAAACCGTGAGTTTCCTACCTGCACTGGCAAGCCCGCATTACTACAGCTGTGTGTTGCCACTGCCCAAAAAGAAATTATTAAGTTCTTCAGGGCTTAGACTTCATTGGGCCGTATTCTTACTGAAAACTCTGTACTTTTTAGTGTTCTTTCATAACTGTTTTGAGTTCAAGTCAGGGTTCAGCTTGGAACAAAAAAAATTGGTTAAATTGGTTTTGGCTTGCCTTATCATAAGACTAGCAGATTTACGACCTCTTCTGAACTCATTCCAATTAGCTTCTGAGCGACTTCTTTTCCATATTGAATATTTTCTATTTCTAAGCTTAATTGCAAATAATACGCGATTGGTAAAGCAAGGACAAGAATTATCTAAGACTTGCACTGTACGTAACGGAACATGCCAAGTATAAACAAAATCCAATCTATGCATAAAAGCCCTAAGTTTTTCATCAACTGTATCATGAAACCAGCAGTTATTCCATCTAATGCCAAGAAGGTTTTGAAATAAAACCGTATAGTCTATTGCAGGCCCGTAGACAAGGGGGGATTTAGGTGTTCAAACCTCCCCTTCCCCCCTTAGGGTCCAGAAAGTATAAAGAAATAACACAAATGAGTCTATTAAATTCAAAATGTGATTTTTTTTAGATAAACTGCGATAATGATGTTAATTTTCTTGAAACTTCACTTAATTTTTGAAAAATTTTTTTAGCCGAGTAAAAGATTAACTTTGCTTATTAAAGTTAAAATCATTATATTGGAATTCATCTCCAAGGAGTTTGTATATTAAAAAATCAGTTTCAGTTCTCGAAATGTCCCTGATATCCAGTAAAATATATACATGAAATTATACCTGGAACGAATATAACTTTGTAAATTGAAAAAAATTAGCTTGACATTTTTTATGCCATATCTACCCCGCAGACCATAGTTGACGACTATGTCGAAATTCCGACTAATTTGTAACTATTTCAAGCTGTCTTAAAGAAATCGTTACAATTTCGTTACGCAAATATTGGAATATTCTTAACAAATCGTAACAAACATTTCGCAATCTTTCCGATTTCGTTACAAAATCGTCAAGAAAATCGTATGAAGCGGTTCGACTTCGTAACAAAATGTCGTAAGGATTTCGTAACGAGTCTTAACGAAAATGTTACGAAAAAGTAACGATTTCGTTCAGACAGTGCGAAATAAAAGATATTTTAATCTGTTTGCATTTCAATATGTTTTACAAATAGTCGCATAACGAAATTCTATATAAATTCGTATAAAAAGTGAAACTACTCCGATATTTGAGTTACGAAATTGTAACGATTTCTTTAAGACTTTAGTTATGAATTAGTCAGAATTTCGACAAAGTCGTCAACTATGGTTTGCTGGGCAAGCTTATTGGACCCAAAATTTTTGAAAAATCATTCATTTGAATTCCATTTTTAAAAGTGTAAAAAATACATGAACCACGAAATTTAACACATTATGGGGTATTCCAAGTAAAGCGAATGACTAAAAAGTTTGACTATTTTATTTTCTTGTTTTCTTGGTATATAAGACATCTGAAATTTCCAACTTGCCACAAAAATTTAGCCCTGTGCGAAGTCTTTTCCAAATAACAGGTTTCGGAAAATCACCTTAAATCTAAATATGCATTTTTCAGAAAAAATTCTCAATAGAAAAAATTTTTAAAATTATTTTTATTATATTAAAAAATTAAAAAACAATTTGCAAGCTAAAAAACTTTGTTTCCAGTTTTTTTTTAATTTGCAGATAATTTTAATAAAATTCCACGACCGATAAAATTCTTATATATCAAAAAGTGACTGTTTTATTCCTTTTATTTATTTAGGTGAGTAATTATTTTAATATTAACATGAACTTATTTTCATGTAATATCTTATAGAATAAATTGGGTATAAGATACTGGTGCTGTGCAAAAACCAGTTTTCGAAATATGGTTTTTGAAAAATAGTCTAAAATTTATTTATGACTTTTATCGAAGTCGATTTCTGTACTCAAAAATTTTATTAAAAAAAATATATATATATAATAATTGTTATTGGAATTGAATCATGAGAAAATAAAACTGTTAAATATTTAAAGATCTTAAAATATTTTCTTTTGAATATTCTTTAAGTCGTCGAAATCGTTTTCCAGAACAGTAATATTTTAGCTTTTAACGATAACTCGTACTAGGGTTCACACAGTTCCAAAAACTTATACAAAAGATGGGGATCAATAAAAGCGTAAGAAGGCCAAAAAGAAACCAAATCCAAGTTTTAGGCCTTCTTACAAAGTTCTAAAATATTTTGTTCTCCCGGTTATGTGAAACTTCAACAGGTGAACTTAATAAAAAAAGTTGCGATTTTTCACAGCTAATTTTAATTTTGATTTTTAGAAAGTGCAAGAAATCTTACCTATTTTTACCTTTCAAGCTTGTATTATGGTTATTTATTTTTTCATATCCTTGCTTATGGGTTTTTCCTGGTATCTACTTATAGATTTTTTTTATCAAAACCCCCCTAAGGTAAATCCTGGCTGCGGGCCTGGTCTATTGATTTATAGTCATAATAAGAAAAATTTGAGGAAAAAGTTCTACCTAGACGAACATTAAGGCAACAAAAACTAAGTCGTGATCAGACAAGAAACTCATTTGATCAAATTTAAGAAAAAGGTAAATATCAGACAAAAAACAAACATCCAGAAAGCTAGGCTCACAATCACTCATATAACGAGTAGGAACAAAACTATTAGCAATTTTCAATCCACACATACAAAGTAAATAAAGAAAGTTAACAGTTGCCAGATAATTTTTCAGCAGGTTAAAGTTAAAATCACCACAAACAAAGAATAAATCATAATCAATTAGTTTACTAGTAAAATCGGTGAAATATGTTTCAAGACTATGGCATCGATTAGGATTGTAAACAGACGATACTAATATTTTCGTATTTCTGTCAAAAATGATTAAACTCTAACACACCACCACGTGGGACAGGGAGAAATACATTTTTTTAATGAAATTTAATTTTTTTCGCAAAGAGCGATAACTATCCAATAGTATTACTTGATTCCCTGACCAAACAAAGAAGATCACAAACACCTTGAACTGCGTACTTGAACTGGATCAGGAGTTGAGTTGACCAAGTGTGTAAGAGGGCTCTTATGGAACATCAACTCATGTTTTCATCAAACATATCTGGCGTATATGGGGGACAATTTTTCCCATTGCCCCTCCGCTTTTGACACCCCTGTTCCACCGCTTCCGGCGTCACTAAGCGTTTAGCAAAAAAAACTTTAAAAGCATAATTTTCTGACATGCATTGGCAAGTCTACTACCGAAAATTCTTTTAATTTGAGTGATTTTGAAAAAAGGCATTGGAAAAAATGTAATGAACAATATTTTCAAACGTTGTCCTTAGAATGTTCCTTCCTGTTATGAAGCTTGAACAAATTTATCATAATTAAAAAGAACAACATTTTCAATATTGTTTTTCTGAAAACTTATTACTATAACTTTTTGAGTTTTAGAATTTTATTATGATTGAAAGAGGGCAAAGTGAAAATAAGAAAAATCCACGCTTTCTTTAATTTATTCAAATGTAAATATTTACAAAGACAGAGAAGATTTATCATGTAATAAGCCAAAAAAAAAAGAGTCCTTAAGAGATTAAATAATAACATTTTTGTGGTGAGCTTCACTTGTCACAGCAGTTGTCTCAATCTAAGGCACTAAACGACTTTAACAAATTTGCTACCTTTGCACTCAAGAGGCGTGAGTGTGTCATAAATAAAATTCAATTGCATCTTGTGATTAGTAAGGTCTCGGTGAGTCAGTTCCTAGCAAAGTAGGGGACAATAAAATAAATGAAATTAACTTAATATCAATCTTTGTTTTTTTTTTCATACTTCAACTTGTGCTTGCCGTTATCCTCGTTTCAATGGCTTTATACTCTCGGTTATATTTATGCGGTCGATTATTATCCCTGCCAGGTCGAATTGTAGGGAGCACGAACGCCCAAGTTAGCAACGTGCAACACTTACTTTCTACGTCTGTTATGGTTATGGCTGTGTTTGAACGATGGAAAAATGTCTGTCAGGCTATGATTTCGATCCTTTGTATAAAATGTGTCGCAAGAACGAACTTATTGGATGTCAAGCGATGTCAAAAGAAAATTAAACCAATTGAAACTTTAAGCTAGGGATTTTATTTTGTTTGTCTTGCTGTCGAAAACACAATCAAATAAATCCAATATTATTATTGATATTTCAAAATGAATTTTAAGAACTGGTAATTGTAAGCGAACCCTTTCAGTTTCATTCATTTCTTGCTACTCCCTTTCCGTTTCCATAGTGTTGTGCCATCCAAAGATGTTCAGCGTAAATATTTGCGTATCTAACCGCAGCATATTAAAATCAAATTCAACTTCAACTAAGCTTCAACTGCTGTAGGGCTTTTAACAAAAGGATTTAACATTGAGTTTGCCAACTGAAACGATGTCAATGCCAGTAGGACTTAAAGTGTTTTTGTGGCGCCCGCCCTCACGCCCTCATTTAAATCAGCAAACGTTTGCGTTTTCACAAGAACAAACAAACCGTGGCGACAGAAAACAAAGTGATAAAAATAAATAAACAATAAGAAAAGGAAATAAAATTCACATCGCACTTTGCACTCTGCACTTGGCAGACCCGAAACGGAAACGACGACATGTTGAACAAGCAAAGCAAAACCAACAGCTGCTGGCTGTCTGTCTGACTGTCCGTCTCTTGAGCTAACTTTAGCAAGATAAGCAACAAGCTTCATTCAAGTTTGCGTGATACATCAGCTTATCTTGACAACGTATTTAAGTGGCTGATAGACGGTGCGAATAGAATAGCAGAATTATAAAACATAAAAATAAAAATAATAAATACACTAAAGTAAAATAATAACTATTACTTACCTAAAATACTTAATCAATTGTAAAAGTTGTGCCGTGGGTCTTGATGTCGGATCTCGACTCACAAGACGTGAGGCAGCCTCCTGCAATGGCACGGGAACACGGTTAATCATGGCGTGCACGTAATCCTCCAGCTGTGGATGTGTGTGTGGACGGCGTGTTTGCGGCAAGAGTAAAGCAAAAGAAAAAAAGAAGAGTGTTTAAATTTTTGGCAAAAAAACGTCATCTAAAATTATACAGTTATTAACTAATGCAGCGTTCTTCAAACTTCCATCATCAGCGGGACGCTTTTTCTATATTAAAATTGCGACGGAACCCTATAATGTTGACAACTTTTAATTTTTTCAGTAAAACACAAATAATTTAATTTCATATTATATAGTATATTATATTATGCAGAGCTTTGAAAAAATTTCAATCATTAAACATTTCAATGATTTTGTTCAAATTCATTACAATATGGTACATAATTACTTTTCGGTACTTCTGACTTCAGCATGTGAGATAAGCAATCATTTGTCATAATTTGATTGCAGTCTCGCATTCATTTATGTGGCAATTGATTGCATTCAAGTAACTTGAAGTCAGCTGAGTCTTCAAATCCCTTGATTGAAATCTTATTTTTTTAATTCATTGTTCATAATGTTATTTTTTTTTTTGTATAATTTCATATTTCACATAGGAGAAAAATTTAATATAATACAATAAATTTATACAATAAACTTACATGTTTCTTAAGTATGGAACTCATTTAGATTAAGTTTAAAAAACTTTTATTGCACAACTTAACAAAATTTTGCAAAGTTCTTCATTATCTGGATATCTCTGGATATCTGGATATCTGGAAAGCGGGCGTGGTGGAACGAAACAGAAGCCGGATTCAGAATCAGCACAAAATTTTGCTGAAGTGTATTGCGTAAAAACTTTAAAATTTGTGTTACTTGAATGCGTTCACAATTGATTGGGAATGGTAACAATGGCTGCATTCCGCCAAGGCGAGCGCTATTGTAGCGATGGATCATTTTACGCTGGATTTCTCTGTTGACAACTGACGTTTAACGTAGTTTGTTCGATTGTTTTGCTTTGTTGAATTTAAAACCTAATTTCTTTCTGCTAAGAGGTTTACTTAATGCAAAACGTAGTGCTAGAGATACTAATGGATGATGATCTTGATATGTCTATTAAGAAGCACATTTCGGACCTCATTCAACCATTGCAAGGAGCAAAGGATAGTTTAAAACATTAAAAATAGCACAAACAGCTGTTAAATGACATAACTTGCAACTGTTGAGTAGAAGTAGCGTAATTTATTTCGCTACGTAAAATGCACATCGCTCGAGCATAGACAGCTGCCAGCGCTGTCAAAAGTGTAGCCATTCACCCGGATTTTCTTGAGCACTCGCCTTGGCGGAATGCACCCAATGAAATCAAGTCATATTTTTTTATTTACAAAATAATTAATAATTCAAAAACATTCCAAATGATTGGTGACTTAATTTTTCTGATGTCTTATTCACGAAATTAATTAAAAACTAAATCAAAAATTTTACTAATTGATTGTGTTGAAATGAGTGGAATCTTTCACAGATCTGATATTATGTATCATAAAATTCGCACAAAAAAATATATATAAAAAAACTAATAACTTTGGTGTGCTTGTTTATTAGAGCTCACTTCACCAATATCAGGATGGATGTATTGTTGTTAGTTGGAAACGTATTTAATTTTCTGATCAAGTCGATTTCTGTGTTTGGTTTTTGTAGCGACGGATATGAAAAAAGATTTCTCACATTGGCAGGTTCCCAACAAACAAAATGTTTCACTAATGTTATCGTTTACGAATCGCATTCTCGTCCATTTCATTCATTAGCAATTATTAGTAGCGATTCATTTATAATATCGCGAGCGGGAGAAATTCCTCCTTCGTTAATGAATCGTCAAAACCGAAAAAAACAATTCGTTAACGAGTCGCCAAAGCTATAAAAAGCACTTCTTTAACGAGTTTCCAAAACTAAAAAAAGCAATTCGATAACGAATCAAATAGATCACATAAAAAATAAAAAAAAAAATGAGAACTAATTTCAAGGTTATCACGTTAAGAACTGAAACCACTGAATGCTATGTCAGATGCTGAATATATCTTGCTTAATTTGCTTGATAAAAAAGCCAGCATTCGCGGACATTTTTTTTTTTTTGTTATTTAGGTATTTTCAAAAGATTTGTCTTTTCAAAAGTTCGAAATTTATTTTTTTTATCATTTTTTTAACCAACTTTTTTTTGGCTTCGTTATACATTCGTCAAAACCGAAAAAAGCCATTCGTTAACGAGTCGCCAAAATTCATATGAAAATCTTGGACAAATTATAAGTGGAAATTATTTATATAAAGAATAAGCACGAAGTAACATAACAGAAGAAAAAATATTTCAGAAAATTTTTTTCATATAAAAATTTATGATAATTTATATTTAAGTCTTTTTTAAGTTAAAATTAAAAAAAATAAACAGAAAATTTAAAAAACAAATATTCGCTTAAATGACGTATTAACAATATAAAGTTATTAAAAAATACTTTTCTTAAAAAAATTTGTGTATTGAAAAGTCGGAAAAAATTTTTTTTTTGTTTCAAAACATCTTAAATGGAGTTAAGGAAAGTCATCATTTCAATCGGTGCTTTCTTTAAGCATCAAACCAACCTCTGATGTAGTCGGTATGAAACTATTCGAAAACTTAAAAAAAATGATTCACAAGCGATTCGTTAACGAATCACCCCTCGACACAATGTTTATTGGGTTGTACCAAAAGACGTCAATTCTCTTACTACGCCTTTTTTAAATTTCCGGATACTCTTCCATTATCTTGACTAAAAATGGAGCAATTCCAATATGGCCAAATGTAAATTTTAACGTATAAATAGAATGAAATTATTCAAAAAATTTCTTTTTCAAACCAGTTAAATGTGTCAAAATATTATTTTTGACATTCTGATGGAATATGGCTGCCAAAAAATCATTTAATGTAACAAAAAACTGGGTATTATTTTTATTTATACATTTCCCCCAAAGCTCAAACTTTATTTAAATTGAGTTTACTTTACTTCTGAACTTTAATGTTGTAGTATTTGACCCTTGAAGTGAAAGGTAGGCAAGATTCATGTAGGTACGAAAATCGTTTAGGTACGAATATATATCAAAAATATAGGCTAGATTTTGAAGCCAATTACCGTTCTTAGGATTGCAGGTAAATCATGTTTATATTCTGATAAAAATATTCGAACTTCGCCGTGTATTTCAAAGAACCTGGTCAGAACATTTCCTTTAGATAAACAACTTACTTCTGTATAAGGAAGCAAATTTTTATGTAAGCTTCCCATGTCATCGCACAATATGGGAATTCTGAATTTGATGAAATTTACAATCTTTACAGTTTCATTGAGAACTTCTTGAAGTGCTTGTGGTATCTGTTTAACAGCAAGAGCATGTCGATGAAGACTGCAATGGTTATTTTTGATGTCTGGAACTCTCTGAGTGCTATTGCGCCCTTTGTAACTCCAACTCCAAGAATTCGAACGATTTTAAAAATAAGCATCAACTAAACTAAATATTTCGTGACCTGTTGTTTGGGTTGGTTTTTCAAATTTTTGCACGATATTGGTTGTCTCAAAATTTTAAAAACCATTTTTTTTTTAAATAATATTTTAAATTTCATAGCCATCTCCTTCATTAGACTGTTAGATTTTACAATTGTGAAGTAAGCCCAAAATCTTTATCACAAATTTTCAACTCAGCCCGAATTTTGAATTCGCCGTAAGCCTCATTCTAAATGTTTTAATTCACCGAAAATGATTAAGATTGGCAAAAAACTAGCGAAATAATATACTTTGAATATGTTTGAATTATTTTTATTTATTTGAATGTTAGGCACTTATGGCTTTATACTAATTAATATTAGTTAATTAGAAATTAATATACAATTTATTTATGTAAAATTCAATTTTTATAAAAATGTAAAGCTGTCAGGTTATCATGTATATACAATTATAATCCAGTAAGCTTTTTAGTAGTAAATAGAATGATTGATTAGAGCGGTGCTTACATATGAAAGGCTAGACGGACGAGGTCGTGCTCATACATGTGCCAGGCAAGACAGACGAGGTCTTGCTCTGGATAATCAAAATCTATAGCGTGTATATCTATATAAATATGGATTAGAGCACAGTTCACACATGCAAAGCTAGTCATGATTCAGATTAGTGGCGGTACTGTAGATAATCTAAAATATTATGTTTGATTGAGCAAACGGATTCATTTAAAGAAATTGCATCTGAAACAAAATTAAAGTCCCCAAAGGCGCTTCTGAGTGGTTCGTTTTACAAGTAATTAGTTCTTCAAAAGTTCATGGAAAGTAACTCAAAAGATCTTCTAGGTCGGAAAGGAATATTAAAGTAAATTTTGCTCAGTACACCGAGAAAAAAGCTCATGTTAAATTGAAAAAAAACCTAGTATAATTTATAAGATGGCTTTGGCAGTTTTTAGCCTCCCAAGTACTTCATCAAAACGCCAATTTTATCTGGGTGATAAATTAACCAAGTATTGGTAATTTTTTATACACTAATTTAAAAAAAAAAAAAATGAATTTAAAATATATAATTTTTTTCGGGTTTTGGTTTTTTTATTTTCTTTTTTTTTGAAGCTGCCGCCTCCGTTCTGTGATTAGCTTGACTGAAATCAGCAACAACACAATGTTTTCTTTTATTAACACCTTTTTTTCTTAGAAATTAATAACTTCTCGGCTTTTCTTGCTGATTGACGTTATATAACAACATTTATAACACTTATTTAGCTATTATAACAACAACATTAAGTTAAATTAAATTAAATTAAATATAAAATACAAAAATTTTACCATCGCATGCCGTTGAGATTCGAACCCACACCAACCGATACCAATGTGTATGAAGTCACTGCACTACGCATTGAGCCAAACTCCTTCGTTACGTGGAGTGATTTATTTAATCAGCTATGTTGCAGCATAACACAATCTCATTATATAAAAGGCAAGCACGCTGCTCTGCGCCCGATATCGCTCAAACTGTAATTATATTTGGCGATCAGCCTGAAATTATGCACAATAAATTCCTTTGATATTTATCAGTTGTTTGCCTATATGTACATACATATGTGCATATTTCCTATTTTTAAGCATATTTCCTGTAAACATAGCTACAGTTATGTCAGCAAGTAGTAGCAAGGCTGCTTGGATCAGTGGGTAGAGCAATGGACTGGCACAAAAGTTCCAGGTTCGATTCCGCGCAGCGGGCAAAGAAAATTTTTCAGCTGCCAAGACCAAGTACGAATATCTCGTAACCGCTTTTCCTCAAGACGTTATAATAACAGTGCTTGATTTTATTCAAAAACCTCCTTCATCAATCTTGTACGATGGGTTAAAAAGAATATTGATTGACCGACACTCTTTGAGTGAGACCAAGAGGTTCGACAAAATTTTTTCTGGAACCGATATGGGCGACCAAAAACCCTCTCAATTCTACAGGTCACTATTGATATTAGCCGGATCATCAGTCGATAACGACTTAATACAAAAAATTTGGCTTCGTAAGCTTCCCAAAAGTCTTAATATAGCTTTGACCAGCTCGAGTCACAGAGAACTAGATGAACAACTAAAACTCGCTGACAATCTATGGGAAGTCATTTCAGAATGCGTAGTCGCTTTAGTCCATCGCTCGACGAAATAATTCCAACAGTCAGAGTAAGCGATGATTACACAAGCTTTCACAGAGACAACTTCCAAAATTTTGGACAATTTCAATAAATTGGCAATTGAGGTCCAAGAGTTAAAGAACGAACGATTTCGTAACCGTTCAAACTCGAGGGAGACAAATTTCAGAGGTGTTTCAAGACGTAGATCCCCGTCAAGAAGTGTACCTCGACAACGTCCTGCCAACTGGGTATGTAGATACCATTTTAGATTTGGTAGGGCAGCCAAACGATGTGAACAACCATGTTCATTCAATCAAAACGACACACAGCATAACACAACACCACACAATACGACAAACTTAGTGATTCCATCATTGCGACGGCTAATGATGGAAGTCAGACAACACTTACACGCCGTCGATTTATTTACGACAATGACAATCACATTAATTTTTTGATCGACAGTGGCGCAGAATTTTCAGTACTTCCAATAAATAAATTCAAAGCCAACAAGAAAAATTCAGACTTAATTCTAACAGCTGCGAACGGTAGCACCATTACAACTTACGGAAAGAGATTATTAAATATTAACTTAAAACTGAGACGCGATTTTCCTTTTACGTTTAGACTAGCAGACATTACACGACCTATCATAGGAGCGGATTTCCTCTCAAAATATGGTCTCTTGATAGATTTAAATCGTAAGAAACTAATCGATCCACTTACACAGTTATCAGTTAAAGCAATTACAGCATTCACAGACACAACACTACCCAAATTATTTACACTTAACAACAAATACACGAATATACTTAAAAACTTCCCATCTCTTACATCGGAACCAGACTACAACAAAACAGTTAAACACAAGACAGAACATCACATAATTACAGAAGGACAGTTACCTTTTTCGAAACCAAGACGTTTAGACACAAACAAGAACAAAATTGACAAGCAAGAATTCGACTTTCTAGTCAAAGCAGGCATCTGTCGTCCATCAGACTCCATGTCAGCTTCTCCTCTACATCTTGTACCTAAAATAGATGCAAACGACTGGAGACCCTGTGGCGACTAGAGAAGACTTAACGCCGTTACAGTTCCAGACCACTACCCTTTACCACACATACACGACTTAGCTATTAACTTACACGACAAGAACATTTTTTCTAAATTAGACTTAGTAAGAGCATACCATCAAATTCATATGGCCACTACAGACATACACAAGACCGCAATCACAACACCATTCGGAATGTTTGAGTTCTTGAGAATGCAGTTTGGATTACGAAACGCAGCTCAAACATTCAAACGTTTCATAAACGAAGTGTTGAAAGAGCATTTTTTCTAAATTAGACTTAGTAAGAGCATACCATCAAATTCCTATGGCCACTACAGACATACACAAGACCGCAATTACAACACCATTCGGAATGTTTGAGTTCTTGAGAATGCAGTTTGGATTAAGAAACGCAGCTCAAACATTCAAACGTTTCATAAACGAAGTGTTGAAAGAACTCGATTTCGTTTTCATATACCTTGACGACATACTAGTAGCAAGCGAGACAGGAGAAGAACATCTCAGACATCTAAATTTAGTTTTTGAACGTTTAGACAAATATGGACTTAACATCAAACCTAACAAATGCATTTTCGGCGTAAACACAATTAATTTTCTTAGTTACAATATTTCAAACAAAGGCATACAGCCATCTCCCGATAGAATTCAATGTATTGTTAACTACCCAAAACCAGAAACAGTTAAACAATTGCGGAAATTCATCGGGATGATAAATTACTATCATAGATGCATACCAAAATTAGCACACACACTCACACACATTTACGACATGGTTACATCAGCATCTAAAACAAAGAACAAACATCTTACATGGACAGACAACACAATAGAAGCATTCGCAACAATAAAAGAAAGTTTTACTAAGGAAGTGCTACTTATTCTTTTTAATAGCAAAGCAAAACTTATTGCTGTGGATGCATCTAACACTGCTATCGGTGCAGTTTTGCAACAAGAACATGAACAACAAATAGAAGCACTAGCTTTCTTTTCTAAAAAATTATCACCATCCGAAACAAAATACAGTACATTTGATCGCGAACTTTTAGCAATTTACCTCACAATTAAACACTTTAGACATTATTTAGAAGGACGAACATTCACAATATATACAGATCACAAACCACTCATTTCAGCATTACACTCAAAGAAAGAGAGAAGCCCAAGACAAACACGACACCTAGAATTTATTGCACAATTTTCCAATGACGTCAGACACATCAAAGGTACCGACAACGTCGTAGCAGACGCACTTTCACGAGCTGAGATAGAGGCTATCAATCTCAGAACTCTACACCGAGAACAGACAAAAGATTCAGAACTTCAGGAAATATTAAACAAAGATATTTACAATTTCAAGCAAATACACATTCTACCACTTAACATTAAAATTTGGTGCGAAAAACAAATACAGAAACACGTCCATACATACCACAAACATTACGAAAACAGGTTTTTGAACAATTACACAACATTGCACACCCAGGTAGACGAGATTCTTGACGACTTATTACACAGAGATATTTTTAGTCAAAAATGAACACACAAATTAACGAATGGTCACAGAAATGCATAAGATGTCAAAAAGCAAAAATACATAGACACACAAAAACAGTTCCACAGAAGAAAGACATTCCACACGGTCGTTTCGAACATGTTCATGTCGATTTGGTAGGCCCCTTACCAATATCTAATGGATATTACAGATATCTGCTCACCCTAGTTGATAGAAACACACGTTGGCACGAAGCGTATGCACTCAAAGATACCAACGCCAGTACTGTCGTTGACACACTTCATAGGGAATACATTTCACCATTTGGAGTTCCTCTGAAATTGTTTCTGATCGTCGTCCTCAATTCACGTCCGCAACATTTAAAAACTTTGTCAAAAATCTAGGAAGCAAACACATTACCACCTCTGCTTATCATCCACAAGCTAACGGAATGGTAGAACGATTTCATAGACAGCTCAAGAATTCTTTAATAGCGAGCAAAAATCAAACAAACTGGTACACAGAGCTGCCACTAATTCTTCTGGGACTCAGGTCCACGGTCAAAAAAGATATTAAGGCTTCACCTGCTGAAATGGTATTTGGCCAAAATATCAGGTTACCCCAACAAATAGAAATACACGACAGTAAAAATTTTAATTCGTCGGACACCTGGTTCAAGCTTAAAGAGGTCATAGAAAATAAACAATCAAACATTGCACATCATAACTCTAACTTTCAATCATATATACCTCGAGCACTCAGTACTTGCAAATTTGTCTTCGTTCGCAATGACACAATTCGCAAAACTCTCCAAGAGCCATACGATGGTCCCTTCGAAGTTATTGAGAAAACACCAAAATTTTTCAGAATACGCAAAAATAATACTAACATTACAGTCAACATAGACCGAATCAAACCCGCCTCATTAGACACTGAAACAGCACAAACACATACAACCAAAATGAAAAACACCAAAGTACACTTTAACCTTTTAGCCAACATGACAAAATTTTTTAAAAAAAGGGAGGGGGAATAATGTGGTGACTCAATACCACCACAAAATAACACGATAAATTCACAAACTGTATCGTCTCAAATTTATACTCTAACGAATTCTACTTTGTTTATTCTTATTATTACGATCAAGTTTTCTTTGAATTGAAAATTTTATTATTGAAAAAGTTTTCAAAAAAGTTGTAAAAATTTAATTGAACTAAAAAGTTGTATAAAATAACACGTTATAAAAAATATAATTTGTTGGTTCCGCACCAAATATATATAGGGTTGTCACATGTAAAAAGGGCCTTGTATGGATTTGGAAAAAAATTTGATTTTTCAGTTTTTAACTGGATATTGACAGAAAGAGGGTCACCCATTCACTTGCTTGGAGGGCTTTATTTTCTGACACTCTAAAGATTCGCTATCCTCATTAAATTAATTGGGTTGTTGGAAAAGTCAGTATGATTTTAAGCTTATTTATTTTATAAATTAAATCAACATTAATCAATTATATATTCGCTCTTTTGTTCGATCACCTTCTCTTATCTCTGTGGTTTCCACTATTCTTGGCAATGAACCTCTCAATGTGCTGTTTCATAAGGGTGTTCATACTATAAGGTGGATGGGGCAAAACATCCCATGCAAACTCGAGCAATTTTAGGTGATTCACCAAACGCGTATGAGTCCTGGTGTTATTGTGGTGGAAGACCACCCCTTTTGGTTGATCATCTCAGGACGTTTGTAGGATTTTTTTCTCATTTTAAAATGTGGTTACTCAAAACCCAAAATATAGTGGCGGCCGGGGCGCAGTGGGTAGAGTGTGTGGCTCATATGCCAGAAAACTCTGCTTCGAATCCCACCTGACGCAGAAAGTTTTTTTAATAGAATTAATTATTCTGTTCGGTCGTCACCTCTGTGCAGACAATGGCAAACCTCAAAGGGTAAAAACTGACATGAAAAGCTGCTTGAGAACATAAGCCGTTCGGAGTCGGCATAAAACATGTAGGTCCAGTTCTCGATCATTTGTGTTCAAACATTTCACAATACATACAACAAAATTAATCATAAGAAGCTCGGTCAAAGGCCTTTGAAGGGCTGAAATGGTCATTTCGTTTTTTGATTTTTACTCAAAACCCTCTGCTTTTTATATATATTATAAACTTTATAGAGGTGTAACCTTAGTCAACTAAAACATTGAATAAAATATTTTGTTTCGTTTAAATATAAGCGTGCTAAGCTCGTGACCATCACTGTATATAGAAGATAATGTATTGGTGCGAGACTCAAATGGTGCGAGAAGAGCTTGCAGGGAGTTCATTAATTTTTGCTGAGACTTATTGTATTGATTGGGATTTATTTTATTTTAGTTGGAACTTATTTGAGTAGGAGTTATTTCACATTATTATATTATTATTATAATAGTTATTTCACCTTTTTTTATGATGCGACTTATTTAATTTCTGTAGGGTGTTACTTCGTTGTATGCTATTTCTTGGGATTTATTTTATTCAGGAGTTATTTTACGATACCGAATAAAAATAATCAACGAAAAATATATGAACGGATTTCAATAATGGGTTATATCACGTTCCATACACTATTCACACCCCCACTGCGACGACAGATCCAGGGGCGATGGATTTTTAAATACAACACAAAAAAAAAAGAAAGAAAAAAGTTCTTCACAATGTAGTAAGTTATTAAATTAACGCAAAAACATTCTCCCAGACTGCAGCATGAATTCGAGCACCAGACGCTGAAATTAATACTAACACCTTTGTTCATGCTTGACAGTGAAAAACTTTTGGCCTCCAGCTATAGGTCGTTACACACTTGTCCACCCTATTTTCACTTTTTTTTTATACTGCTTAATCCGCTGGGACAGTGCTGACTGGCGGCTTACTTGGTTACCATGCAATCAACAAGGCTTTCTTAACGATGTCCTCTTTTTCTTCATCTTCTTCTTCGTATTGTTGGCATTCATTAGAGGTGTCTTCATTGTCCATCTTTGAGTCAATTTATTTATTCTCTGAAGTGGATATTTTGATTACATTTGCTTACTTTTCACTGTTAAAAAAAAAAAAAAAAATATGGGAAAAAATGAGCGTAAAAATAAATTTGTGTCTGGCCCAGCAAATGCTCTGGTTATTCAAGTGACAGCAAAATTTACGATAAATTATTTAAATTTTAAGAATATTTCTGTGTAATTCTTTTTTTGAAAATAAACTCAATTATGGAGAATCTCTTTTGATGGCAAACAGGCGTAATTTTTAAAATTGCCAAGTGTAGTTGTTATTTTTACAATTACAACTTGAATAAGTTTATAAAACATTTATTCTAAAAGAATACATTTTCGTAACTATTCTAAAGAAATTTTGGAGGGGAAAATAAAGGAAACAATTACAGGCAAATAAAACAAAAATGTTTTATTTAAAGAAATTAAAACAGTCACACAGAAAACTAGAAGTACCCCCCATAAATACCAACCGGATTTTTTTTTTGAAAAAGTGAATATACAAAAAACAAAACATACAGCTGAGGTCAAAACTCTACGTACGACCCCTTTATCTTAAAATTAACAAGTTCTATAGGGTTAGAAAGAAAAGTTATGATGCAGGTTTGTCTTAAATCTTATTATTGTAGAACAATTGAATGAACTGATGAACAATGTAATATAACAATTGACGAACAACATTCATCTTCATCCTATAATAATCTAAGCTATCCATTTAGTGTTCAATCTGGGGATATTTGTCTCCCAATAATCGGTACTAACACGGTTTTATCTTACTTAAAAGCTCTTAAAAGTGGTCCCGACCAGAGACCTGCATCGAATCGTTTTTTTACGATTCTAAATCACTCGTCAAAATCCAAGTGCGAGTGCATGCGGTTGCGCACAACAATAACCACTTCCACGCGAAGCATTCTCATAACAGCGATGAGCGACGAGTGCCGCTGCTTTCACTCATCGCTTAAAGCAGAAACACTGCTGAATTCTAAGCACTCTCAATGACTCTAGAGTCATTGAATGATTTGCGTGCACTTCAATTTTTCCAAAACTTTTTAATATTTTGTTTTCAATAATATTTTAAAGATTTTTCACTATTTTTATCATTAATATTTAAATTTTTTTTTTCTTATTGAGTATATGCATTTAAATATTTTTTTAATACTATTTTAAGATTTATTTTCATACATTTGCCGAGTCCGCTAGTATTATATGTATAAAAAAATATGTCAGCGGTAACACTGCACGCGATTTCCTTTAATGACTCTAGAGTCATAAGGAATGACTTTAGATTCATTAGAATCATTGGGCGACATTCTTATGAGCATTGCGTGAAAGCATCGGCACTTGTCGCTCAACGTTGTAATGAGGATGCTTCGCGTAGAAGTGGTGGTTGTTGTACGCAACCACACGTACTCGTATTCGGTTTTTGATGGATGATTTATAGTCATTCGTTCGAATCATAGTCTCGTTGCAGTTCACTGGTCCCGACAATATACCGTCATGTATATTTAAATACTGCTGTGATGAATTTGTAACTCCTATCACTTTGCTATTTTCTTCTTCATTAAAACCATGCTATTTTCCAATTGCCTGGAAGTCGTCTTTTATTATTCCGTTGCACAAGTCTGGTTAGAGGTCTTTAATACTATAACTATCGTGGAGTTGCAAAATTAAGCGCTTTGCCGAAGCTTTTCTTTATTGTCTCAACTACAACATGGATTTGTTTCTGGTAAATCTACGATTACAAACCTACTTGAATTTACTTCTAAAACCATTGAGAATTTTGAAAAAGGTTTACAGACTGATGTTATATACACAGATTTTAGTAAAGCTTTTGATGTTATTAAACATAAATTCTTAGTCTTAAAGTTATCTCTTGCTGGATTTCCCACAACACTTGTAAGATGGATTGAATCTTATTTATGCAATAGAACACAACGTGTTCTTTTTAAACTTGTGAAAACTCATGAGTTTCCTGTCACTTCTGGTGTACCTCCAGGAAGCCAAATCGGGCATCTTCTTTTTTTACTGTTCATAAATGATTTGTCATCTGTCATAAAGCATTCGAGTATTTTAATGTACGACGTGAAACTATTTCTTCCTTTCAAAAATGCTAATGATGCCATTCTTTTGCAAACTGACCATCTTTATAGCTGGTGCAACGTGAATAGGATGAACCTTAACATGAAGAAATGCAAGCACACGACCTTCACTCGAAAATCTTCTGTCACATGTATTTATAAAATTTGTGACCATACATTAGAGTCTTTAGATATCTTTCATGATCTTGGAGTAACTATGGATACTAAACTTCGCTTTCAAATTCATATTAATAAAATTGTAAATCGAGCAAATAGTACTTTAGGTCTTATTAAACGATGGGATTAAACGAAAAGAGTTTAATGATCCCTATATAAGAAAAACCTTATTCACGTCTCTAGTGCGATCTATTTTAGAATATGCTTTACATTGACGACATAGAATCAGTTCAGAAAATGTTTCTTTTGTTCTGCTTAAGCCATCTTTACTGCAATTTTAATTATCACCTACCACCTTATGAATATCGGCTGCAACTTTTAAATCTACCTACTTTAAATAATCGGAGAATTATGTTAAATTCTACTTAGATTTTTTAACTTTCAAATGGATATGTAGACAGTCAATATCTACTGAGCAAAATTTACTTTAATTTTATATTCCTCTCCGAACTAGAAAATCTGTTGGGCTACTTAACATGAAATTTTGTATAACTAATTACTTGCAAAACGAACCACTCAGAAGCGCTTGTGGGGACTTTAATTTTGTTTCAGGTGCAATTTCTTTAAATGAATCCGTTTACTCAATAAAACATAATATTTTCGATTATCTACAGCACCGCCACTAACCTGGAGCATGCTTTCCATGGATACTTCATATTTTCCTGTGATTGGCAACATCTTATGCAATCAAGCTGTGTAGTTTAATATGTTTATCCAGAGCGAGACCACGTCCGTCTCGCCTGCCATATGCTGGTTTGACGTCGTACGACTAGCTTTGCATGTGTAAGCTGTGCTCTAATCCATATTTATATAGATATACACGCTATAGATATATTTTGATTATCCAGAGCCAGACCTCGTCTATCTTGCCTAGCACATGTATGAGCTCGACCTCGTCCGTCTAGCCTGGCATATGTGAGCCATATATGAGCACCGCTCAAATCAATCAATCTATTTACTACTAAGAAGCTAACCGGATTACAACTGTATATACCACTTTGCACAGAGCTTTCGCATACCCGAATGTTCGTGTAAAATGGTATAAGCAGTACCATCTGATATCTTTACAATGCCAGCTAGCTCGTGCACCTTCAATTTGCGATCGTTCATAACCAGTTTGTGGATTTTTTTGATGTTTTGTGGAATAACAGTCTGATTTGGGCATCCCCTGCGCTCTGCATCATTTGTACTGGTAGGACCACGTTCAAGTTCAGCAATCCACTTTTCAACCATTTGTCCCGATGGAGCAGAGTCCGGATAATGTTTATCAAAACCTCGTTTGGTTTCCACTGTATTTTTTTTTCATTAAAAACAATGTTTTACTCGTATCAAAACTCGAGATTCACTTTTTACGATTTTTTTTTTTTTCAATAACAATAGTTGCACACAACTCACGAATCAATTGTCAGATTGTTCTCAAATTTTTATACGTATCGTTTGAAGGTTGGTACTAAATAAAAATCATATGGAGAAAAATATAGTAACGCCATCTATGTGTTATCCTATGGACTTTTTGAACGTACTGTTATGTATAACAAATTATAGATAACATTGTTTTTGAAATTGTTTGAAATTTTTATGAGATTTTTTGAGGGATTTTTTTAAAGGAAGAGTTTAGTCTTTAAGGGAAGGGATTTTTTAGAGGGATTTTTTCGCTCTAATGTATGAAATAAAAAGGGGTTTAAAAAAAATTTGGGATTTTCCTATATTTAATTCTGGCATTACTGGTTACTCGTAATAGAAACTCGAAATGTTTTTTTAGGGTTACTCAAGAGTTTAGTTCTAGAAAAATTGCTCAATTCAGTTATATACTGATAACTCAAACTAAATCTAGAAGGACAATTACAAAATGTTCGAACCATTAAAAAGTAAACTTACGGATTCCAGTTGTTTCAGGTAATGTGAAGATGAATTTCCAGCCTGTATTAAAGGACGGCCGTGATTGAATATCGCACAGATAACCATGCCCAGTGAAAACATATCGCTGAGTATGCTACAAGTGGACTGTAACTGCGTTTCTGGCGCTAAAAAGAGTTAAATATTTCACGATAAAATATTTCTAATAACAAATACTAAATTAAAATTTTAAAATATATAGCAATTAGTCACACAGATACGAGTATTTATAAGGCATTCATCAACCAGACAATGAAGGGACAGTGAGGAAGTACCTTCTTTTCTACTACAAAATACCAACATAAACTCTATTAAACTATAAAATAGAATAGACAAATTACACAACACACACCCGTAAAGTCCAAACTTGGTTGCGCCATTTTAGATACTCGCGTACTCCAAGGTTGGCAGATAATTGAGTCGGTAAGGTCAGTCTCATTTAGTCTTTCTGCAAAAATATATAAATAAACAGACAATTTCACAGTTGTGTAGGATGTAGTGGAATGCAGCTACAATTAATTGTAGTAAATTAATTTTGTGATATTTTTCTACTCTTTGTCACAACACTCTTTTGTACTAATGATATCACTCATCACCTTACCTATAAATTCCAAGCCAGCCAACTTCCAAGTTCCTCTCTTAGTCACAAGTATAGAAGACGGACACAAATTACGATGTAGCACGTGACCAGAATAGTGTAAATATGCCAGCGCCTCGGTTAACTGTGATGAATAAAATTTAATTAATTTTGAATTTTGCTGTCAGTAAGCTAAGGGAAATTATTACGACTGCAGGCTATTATTCTAGAATAAATTATTAAATTCACAAAATAATTCAATGAATAAAAATGTATTTGAGTTATTGAGCTCCTATAAAAGGAGTTAATTAATAATTAGTTTAAGGAAGAGTAAACTAATTTTATTTTTTTTTTTATTTTGTAGTTTGTATAGATGGCGCTGAAACGTCAATGAAACATTATTTGATATTATGTGCAAATTTACCTGCAATATTCCATATTTGAGTTCCATATCCAAGAAATAATATTCCTTAGCATTTTGTGGTCTTTGAGGCAGCTGTGTCTGCGCTTGTTGCGGCATACCGGTATTTGTTGTCCCCGAAATGGTGCCATAATTCGCTGATTCCTGTTTAACAAAAATAAAAAAAAATAATAGAAATATTGTTCAGTTATTTTCTATAGCCGGGTCATTTTTAATTGCCCGAACCCAAACGTTATGTTTTAGAAACCTAGAGATTCCTACTAAACTAAAAATAATATATTTATGAATTTATTTTTGAACCTTTTTGGGTAAAAAAAATAATAAGTTTTTGGCAATCGCAAATGAATCAGTTTTAAACATTTTTTTCAAGTTAAATGTATCTCCAAACCAAAACTTTATTTTTTTCGAAAACGACTTTGAAAAGGTTGCAAAAATTATACTTTTTCTCTTCAATTAACCCTTAGCGGTCACATAGGGTAAGTCGTTATTTCAGGCTTTTCACAATAATTTTCTATTCTTAAGATTTGTAAGCTTTTCTTTTTTTGGAATAAATATTTGTGGGGAGAATTAATGGTACATCTGCACTTCAAAAGCATACATCAAACAACCTTCATATCAGAGCATTCGGCGTTCGAACAACCGGCCTACCCGGGTAGCTTGGATTAACCGAGCCATATGCATACCAGTTCAACATATGCAACAGATAGCTATTTTTTTTGCGACTGAGTATATCCGGAAATAATAAGTATGAAACCCTACTCAACCCTTAGCGCACGCAACTCGACTCATACTTTCTTCTACGAAGCTACAGTGCGATGGCTCAAATAAATATGAGTATCCTAAATCATGAGTCGGATCGGATAAAGATCGGGTTTTTCGGTTTATAAATACTTATGGTTGTTGTCGTCTTGCTGATACTTATCCAACTTACCAAAATACTCATAATCGACACAAGCAGCCGAATCACTCGGCTCATCTGCCACAGAATTTGTGTTGTTCTGTTCTCTGTTTTGTGTGGATTTTTTTGCTGAGCATTTAGATAGCAACAGAAAAACACGGGTTCTTTTTGTGTTGTTTTTTTGTTTATTAATTAAGTTGCTTAATTAATGCTAGCAAAATAAACTTATAGCTAAGCACCAATTACAAATCTGGATATATAAATCAACGGAGTGTTATATTTTAAAAAAACATTAATTGTATACAATAATTAATTATAAGGATAATAATTAAAATTAATTTTAAAAATTAGTTAAGTTAAATTAAATTAACAAAAAACTATAACAAAAATGGCTTAACGTAAAACAAAAATTAAAAAAGAAAAATAAAGAAAAAAAAAAGAAAGACAAAAAAATTTTTATGAAATTAAGGAGCAGAGGAAAGAAGAAAATGAAGCAAGTTAAAAATTAATTTTAGAATGAATAAATTATGAAGAGGAACGAAAAAAGTTCGGAATTTAGAGAGAAGACAAATAACACAGTGACACAAAATGAAGGTCATTGTCTCGGGCGTGAACCAAACCAAACTCAAACGATAGTATTTGACATCAATAACAAAAGTTTTTTTTACAGTGGTTTCAAATTTTAAATTTTCGGTCAAAAATGAAATTAAAAAAATAGTAAAAATTATATGTAAAACTTAATTCAGGGAGCTTCTTGTCTTCAGAAGCCTAAACTAAAATTTCACGGGGAATATTTTTTTGGAACACTTTAACCCTCTAGCTCCTACCAATATGGGTCATTTTGACCCTTTTTTTGGAAAAGGTCCTAAAATTCAACTTTTGAGGGAGGTCAAGGGTTAAAACCTTCCATAAAAATATTTTCAAGAAAATTTCATTAGGGATCACCCAAGACTTGTAACCTCTACGAGTTATAGGTTTCACATAAAAAACGAAACGAAAAAACCAATTTTTTTTTATGTTTTGTTATTTTTAATGTTATTTTTATATAGTGTCCATATCGTTTTCACTGTCATGGCATGAAATATTAGATACTTCAGAGAGATCTATATCAATTTCTTGAAATTCATCTTCAATCCCGCTTTTGTCACTTTCTTTATAGGTTGTTTTGGACCACCAACAAATTTCAGCCAGTATTGCATCTGGTGTTTTCTTTCCTCTATATCTGTAAAAATGAAAATATACTTATCTGGTATAAAAGAGTTGATTGTAAGTAAAGTTTAATTTTAAATTACCGCATTTCAAATGGCAAGGATACCTGATGAAATCGTTCCCCTTGCTAATCCGATTCCGTACCGAGTTGCCTTTCAAAATAGTCCAGATGTTAGTGTAAAAAATTAATTTTTAACGACATATTGACACCAAGTTTCTCGAACGCATTTAGCATCTGAGTTACATCCTTTTTATAGGTATGAGAGCGTGTTTTGCCAAGAAGACCACTTATAACCCCTTTTATCGCATTCCATCCAATCAGCTTGTCATCGACTAGCTCTGCATCAAACGACTCGGACTTCATTAGCTTTCTTATATCTGGACCGTTAAGTACACCTGAAGATGTGAAAAAGAATTAGAAAAAGAATGTTTAAGTTTGGATTAACGCATATTTACCATTATTAAGCTTAGCTGGACTCAGACGAGGAAATGTTTCCTTAAGAAACGCCATAATTTCTTCGCTTTTAGCTATCGTTTTGATAAAGCTTTTAACGATGCCAAGCTTGACGTGCAATGGTGGTAGCAAAATTTTTTCCCTCGGGACAAGTGCCTCACGAACAACATTTTGATTTCCAATACTGCTTTCACTTCTCATACACCAATTTTTAGTATTATACTGGTTTCCTTTGAACCTAGTATCCCAGTCGCACAAGAAACACATATTTTTTGTATATCCGCTTTGCATACCACAAAGCAGAGTGACTACTTTTAAATCGCAGCAAATTTTCCATTTATGCTTTGCGTAATCAATTGACTTCAAAATAGTTTTTAAAATGTCATATGTTTCTTTAGTTTCGGTGGAATAGGCTATTGGAATGGAAGGCAGTAAATTCGATATATGAAGAAGCACGGCCTTTAGACTTGTTGAGGAACTGTCGATAAATAATCTCCACTCTTCTGGCTTGTGTTCAATGTTCAATAAAGCCATTAAAGCATTTACATCATCACAATACGAGTATGTTTTTGCAGCATTAACTGAAAACATCTTTTGTAGGTCCGCTTGACGCTTGCGATATGCGCTAACTTTAGTATTTGATGCCAACAAATTATGCGCATTTAAAAATGAAGCAAGTTCCTCCGATTTCCGTTGTGTTAATTGGAGTTTGGCTACTAATAAATCCAATTTTGCCTGTGTAATCAAAACAGGTGCACTAACTTCTGATGGGACAGGATTATAAACAGAATCTACTTCCATTTCACTTACAATGGACAGGGCTTCATTATTTAAAAATTCATTTGGGCTAGGGCGTCTTGGAGGAATCTCTTCAGAATGCGGCAATGGAACTTGAGCGCTGGGAACACTTTGATATTCAAACTTCGACATATTTTTTTTCTGTAATCCCCACACAGAATTCACGCACGCATAACAGTTCAAGCGATCATGTTCAATTGGGTCAATCCAAACCATAGGAACACCGAATGGCATCGATCCACGTTTGTGATGTAACCATTCCAACAAGTAATTGTAGCATCTCTTGCAAACTGTTTTTGGCACCCATGGGACATCAGGAATAAATGTTTGATCAAAGTATTTTTCATATGCTATTATTAGTTCCTGACTGGAACGACCTTGACCGCGTCCTGATGGTGTGAACTGACCGCAGATATAACAAAATTTCTTTAAGTTTCCGCAGAACTCCATTGAAAATATAAATTTTTCGAAAAAAAGACCACGACACTTACACTTTCACTGTTTTAATCAAAGTACTCAATTCTTACTTATTTGAATTTCTAAGCTAAGCCACCTTAATATAACTAACAAAATTTTGGAAAATAACTTATAAAGTATTACATATATTATTATAGCTTAATACCATTACGCCGTACCGTTATAATAAATCAAATTTATAAAAATACGAAGATATTAACCTTCCCAATACTGCACTATGCATATTGGTAGGAGCTAGAGGGTTAAAGTGTTCCAAAAAAATATTCCCCGTGAAATTTTAGTTTAGGCTTCTGAAGACAAGAAGCACCCTGAATTAAGTTTTACATATAATTTTTACTATTTTTTAATTTCATTTTTGACCGAAAATTTAAAATTTGAAACCACTGTAAAAAAAAATTGTGACGTAGTGGAGCAAAAAGGGATTTGGACTTTTGTTATTGATGTCAAATACTATCGTTTGAGTTTGGTTTGGTTCACGCCCGAAAATATATGTTGCACTGTGTAATCAGAGAGCTTGGATTTAAACATTGCTGCGCTGCAAATACGCTGTATGCTGGGTGGAAGCGAGTTCCAAAGACGTATGGAAATAACAAAAAACTGCATTTCGGACGCTAAGCAGACATGTTTTGGTTGAACTAAATTGTTTCCACGCTGAGATCTCAAAAAAATTTTTTTTTAAATAAGTAAGGCGGTTCCTTTGTAAGATAATTTTATGCAGGAAAACTAACACCCTAAAATTCAAGATATTGTCTAAGGTCTGGCTGAAGGTTTGTTTTGGATACTATGATATGCGATCGACTCGTTTAAGTCCGAAGACATAACGAGCGATGTTGTTATAAGCAACGTTCAGCTTACGCTTACTCGCAGCGTCACAATATGCGAAAATTTCACATCCGTACAATAAAGTGGGGACAAGATAAGTTTTTGCCAATAGCATTCTAGTGCTCAAAGGCGTAAAATACTGCGTAGCCCACAAGCTGTGAATTATACCATAGACATGCCTACAGTGACATTCACATGGTTCGTCCAATTTAAGTTGCTATTGAAAGTAATGCCCAAATTTTTCGCCGCTTTTACAACTTCAACGCATGATCCATTAAGGGTGACTTTTGGAAGAGGTGAGGTAAAGGTAAAAAGGGATTGAGCCACAAACCATTAGCGGATCTCCAATCATTGATTTCACTTAAATTTGCATTCAAACCTTGAACACCGGATTGAATATCAGACTTACGACAGCTAGTGTACAGTTGCACGTCGTCGGCGTACATTTGAATGTCACAACATTTTATACGCCACTATTGACTGGGGAAAAATTTGAGATACTGGAACCAATATTGTGATCTATTAGTAAGGTATGAGGTCATTAGTCTGTTGCATTGGTGGAAAAAAAACAAAAAAAATTTATTTAATTGTTTGTGAATTGCCGATTCAAAAACTTTAGACAGGTATGGTAGAATTACTATTGGACGATAGTCGTTTCCAGTTGTAGGAATGGACATTACTTTGGATTTTTTCCAAGCAGAAGGAAATTCAGATTTAGTTATAATTGTATTTAAGATACATAAAACGAAAGAGGGCAGTACAGGTAAAAGTAACTTGAAAAACCTAGAATGTATTTCATCAAATCCGATGGCATTAGATTTAATATCTAAGCAACTTCGCAGTACTTCGTTATATTCAACACATTGGAAACTAAATGCATAGTTCGAGTTAGGAGTACTTTGAAGGTAACAATAACTGTTTCCACTTGATGTTGGCATAGGAAGTCTAAAAAATTCTTATTTAAAGACTTAACGTCTGCACTAATATCTGTAAGCTGAGAATTACCACTAACTTTGATTTGTCGTATTATGTTCTACTTCTTTTTACAGTTTATAGCAGAGCTAAATTTGGTTTCATAATATTTCAACTTGGCAACTTTCACCGCCCTAACTACGTTTCTTCTGTATATTCGTAAAAGATTATAGCAATCCGGAGTTTTTTTACGTTTCCATTTATTGTAGGCTACTTCACGTTTATTGATGATTTTCTTAATCGTATTTGAAAACCATGGTCCTTGGAAATGTTTCAAAACTTTAGTTTTAAGTGGAGCATATTTTTCAAATAATGCATTGACATTCGTTTGTAGGAACTGTAACTGATCATTAACAGATAGCAAGCAATACACTTCTGTTTAGTCGACAATAGCAAGTTCCACCTGAATAGAATTATAATTAATATTTTTGAAAACACGGCAAGTTAGTTTTTGCTATGGTATTAGCAGCAGAAAATCATAGACAAGGAATATAATAGACAAGGTCATGCTTGGAGAAGACAGAAGCGGATAGCTGGTCATAAAGCAAGACTTTATCACTGCCGGGTAACTGCCGGGAAATATGCTAGAAGGAAGATTGTTCCACATGGTTCCACAGGAAACGGTTTTACTGTGCGACCGAAAAACGAATTATCTCGGTAATGCGATGTTCTATTGGGCAAAGAGGCAATGGTGCTTCCCGTGTGGACCTAGGAAATACATGAGCTGTTGGCGTCAGGCCATGTATCTCCCTTGAACACTTCCCATGATAGTATCTGTACAGAAGGCTTAGGTAACCAACATTAGGTCGATGCCCAAGAGAGTTTAGAGAAGATGAAATATTTCCATCTTCTATCAAATAAATCGCACGACGTTAAATTTGATCAAGAAGCTCGAAATATGATCTTAAAGCTCCTGTCCAAATGTCCGAATTGTACTCCATTTTCAGCCTTATATATGAGATATAGATCACGTGAAGATCAGATGGAGTGAAGTATTTCTTGCACCATTTTAAAAAACCTGGGCAATTGGCCGCTTCTTTTGACACATCGAAAATATGCTCATTCCAACGAAGATCTGGCTGTATCGATAAGCTCAGAACGTTACTCCACAATGCATATTTTCAAGGGTGCTTAGGCAGCACTGGGTCTTGCTTGCATTAAACTCTACTCTATTAGCAAGATCCCACTCAGTAATTTTTTTTCAGGTCATTGAGCAGTGTATCATTCATATTTTGCCTCTTTCTCTCTATCTCCAAAGAGTCCGGGCGTTTTTTGAAAGAGTATGAATGACAAATGCTGCTGTCATCCACAAACGAATGAATTGGGTTGTAAGTCAATGACAGAAGGTCATTGATGAAAACCGAAAACAAAGTTGGCGACCGGATTTTTGGGCCATTTAGAACTACCCGTGTATTTTCGAGTATACATTTCAGAGTAAGCTAAAATTTATAGAAAATAGAGGGGTCAAATGCATGTGCTAAAAATTTTTGATTATATTTCAAATCTCTCCAAAATTGACCCCAATAGGGGGAAATCTATCAGCTGATCCTATTATTATCTCAGCATCAATATTTTTTTTAACACACTCACCCCCATCTACAAATTTTTTGGGGGTCCCTAAGAAAGAAAAAAACCAAAAACTAAATAAAATTGTTGATTATAGTTATTATTATTATTTTCTTCCTTTGAATATTTTTCTCAATACACCCACCTCCTATCTGACGCCTTTCTTGAGGTCCCCATACCAAAAAGTACACAGAGGGGTAAAAAGTATGTAATTATGCAATTATTTTCACTAATTCTATATTAATTCTAAACACTTTCACCCCCCCCCCCCCCCCCATCTGTCACTCTTCTGGAGTCACCCTACAAAAACTGAATAAAATTGTCAATTTAGTACATATTTCTCCCAAAATGACACCAAGAGGATTCACATCTATGAGCTGGTCCAATTATTTTCTCCTCTTCAATATTTTTTTTTGAACGCACTTATCCCCTATCTGCAACCCTTCTGGGGGCACCCCTACAAAAAACAAAAACCTCAAGAAAAATATCGATTAGGAAGGTAAATATAGATCTTAAATTTGGTATTACTTTTCTTAAATGTTCATCTATGATTTCTGGTCTGAATATCAATTATTATTTCGAATTCAGATATGAAATCTGGCCTGATATAAAAGAGCACTGATTTCTTAATTCATTTCAGGTTCGAATTCAGTTAAGTAAAAAGGAAGCCTAAGTTATATTTTAATTTCAGCCTTGAAATCGGAACTGAATAGTGGAGGCATGATCATGTTTAGAAATTCAATCCTGACTTCCAGTCTGACTATTAGAGGCCTGAGTGAGTTTTCTGCTGGGAATGTAATAAATTAACATCTGAACTTTAATCTTATCTTCTTGACACAATGCAAAGAAACTCCAAATTTGAAATTTGTAAAAGAAAACAAAATATCAATTCTATTGTAAAACATTCGCATAACTCTCACTTTTTGGCAAAACTTCGATTGTGGTTAGTATCCGACCGAATATTCAAAATCTGAAACTGATACTCATATTTTTTATGAAATACAACAAACAAATTATTGAGAAAATGTATGAAATGAAGCGGTTTCGGCCAAAATTTCAATTTCGGTTGGACACGAATTGTAGTTCAGTGGGTTGATGAAGACCATTTGAAGATGAGGCCTTCCTCTTTTTACATCCATAACTGCCAAGAACTACACTAAAGAGCCTTTAAAGCTTTGCTGCTGACTTGCATCCTTGCAGAATAATTCTGATGAAACTATTTTCAATGTATCAACCCCTAGGCACTTGACTACCACCTGGTTGCTTGTAAGATGAGAATGAACACAAACAAATCTTATTTCAATTAAAAAAAAAAAAAAACACAACAACTGAAACCAGGTAAACAAAATAACTGGCTAACTTTTAAAGTGCATTTCTTATTCAATATATTAGTACAATAATGCTAACAACAACAAAGACTACGGCAAAGAAGTATCTTTATTCAAATTTTCATACCGTCCATGCATGCTGCTAAAAGATTTAAAGTTACGTAAGAGATATAAGTGCAAAATTATTTATATGCAGTAGATGTTCAGCTATACACAGAAATAACATTAACCTACTATTGTGTAAAATTTATGTGGGTGGTATACAAACTATCCTAACCTTGTCGAGCTTCTTCGAGTTCAACCATACATTTTAAACACACTTAAAAGTAACCCAAGTTTTGTGTGCCTGTAACGTAACCCATCTATGCAGATATGCAGGATTTTCTATTTTAGTTCTTGTTGCTAACTCTTGAGCTGCTTAAGATCTATGCAAAATAAAGTAAGTAAGTATATGAATATGATTGTTTTCCCTTATCTAAGATTGTGCATTTTAATGCAAAGTGTATCAATTCGAAGTGGAAAATTTATTGAACTGAAGGATTGTTTTTGCTGTTCGAGCAGAACAAGAAGGAGAAGCAAGATGATTTTTCGCAATACGCAATAGTGTAGCAAACAAAATATTCACATCATCTATGCAAAACGACGACATTCATACTTACGAGTACACCTCTACATAACAAAAATTTTTGCATGTTGCTTTACCTGTATATGAAATATTTTTATTGAGTTAATTTATCTGAAAGCTTATTGGGATTATTTTGGATTTTGATGTACTTGCATATCTTTTGCAATGCTAATTCAATTATTGTCTAGGAGCCTGATAAGGATGATGAGCCTAAGCGATATATGATTTACACGGCTTAGCATTTTAACTATAGAAGATAGTTATCTAGTTGGGATATCCAGCTCAATCCGGCTCTGGTATAGCATTCAAGATATGTGTAATGTATGGAACGCGATACATTCAACAATGCACAAGGATCAATAAAAACAATCTTCACTATATACAGAACGAGCTGAAATACCTGCCCAGTAGAATAATTGTCAAAACCTTCCATCCGAAGCTCTGGCATAACAGCTTCTTAGCGAGCTCTCTACGTGTCTTATAATCACTTTTTCCACATCGCTTCTCAAATTCGTTCTCAAATGAAAAAAAGAATGCAGAAGAGAATGTGTCGAGCATTTTTTTTTTTATTTTTGCGCTTGGTGGCTAGAGCCCTGCATGAGTATATTCATCAAGTGAATATACCCTGATTCTCTGCTGTAGCCAAGGTTCATTTATATAGGTTAAGTCACTTGAGAGAAAAGCATTGTTTTTCCGCCTTTGCTCGAACTGTCAAAGTAGCTGTTAGCTAAAAATTGTACAGATTCAGGTTTTTATTTCTTGACTTCCTTTTATCCATTCTGACAGTTCGACCGAGCTTCTCTCAAGTGACTTAACCTATATTAATGAACCTTGGCTGTAGCAGTCACTGCAAGCAAAGCTGCAAGCGAATAAATGTAAACAACAGGTCGTGTATCAACAGGTCGTGTAGCGCAAGAGAATATCTTTTTATTTGTTCTCTGTTCTCTTTTCAAACACTCTTGCACTGAGGTGAGCTTGCGATCTGCGCGTTGCTTCAGTTTTTTCTCTGAGCACTTAATAAACTACACGAATACTCCGGTATCTGCTGCAGTGACCTGAATAAGAGTTAATATGTTGGGTTTTCCCCGCAATAAGCGTTTTGTTATTCTTAATGCATATTTGTGTTATTTTTTGTTGCTTTATTTACTACCTTCCATACAAAAAACAGAAACAATGTCGGAAATAGCTGAACTCCTAGAGGGGTCAAATATATGAGTTGGACCTATTATTTTTTGACCATCAACATTTCTTCCGAGCACACCTATCCCCTATCTGCCACTCTTCTTTGGGTCCACATACAAAAAACACAAAAGCTGTCGAAAATAGTTTATATCGGCCGTAGCTGGACTCCTAGATGGGTCAAATATATGAGTAGGTCCTATTATTTTTTGCCCCTCAACATTTCTCCCGAACACATCTACCCCCTATCTGCCACCTTTCTTTGGGTCCCAATACAAAAAACACAAAAGCTGTCGAAAATAGTTTATATATAGTAAATAGTAGCTGAACTCCTAGAGGGGTCAAATATATAAGTAAGTCCTATTATTTTTTGCCCCACAACATTTCTCCCGAACACATCCACCCCCTATCTGCCACCCTTCTTTGGGTTCCCATACAAAAAACACAAAAGCTGCCGAAAATAGTTTATATAGGCCGTAGCTGAACTCCTAGAGGAGTCAAATATATGAGTTGTTCGTATTATTTTTGCCCCTCAACATTTCTCCCCAACACACCTACCCCCTATCAAACACACTTCTTTGGGTCCTAATACAAAAAACATCTATTTTCTACGAACGAACAAATAAAAAATATTCGCTAAATATTCAGGGTATGAACACTGATATTTTTGTTATTTTTTATTGCTTTATTTGCTACCTGCTGGTGTTAGTAAAGCATCGTGCTCTTATTCCCTTCTTTTTTTATATCTGAATAAAATAAAGAGAGTGTATGAGCAGGCATGAGCAAAGCAGAAAAGGGATAGAGGAAATTTTTTATTCTATAGCAAGAGAATAAATTCAGGGAGTCGAAGAAACATACTCATGCAGGGCTCTATTTGTGGCTGCTGTAATAACGGGGGAAAAAATAATGCAAGAGAATGGGCACATTTTTATTGCTTTGCACTTGGATGCGGCTTTAATAACGGTAAACATTTGAACATGTGTTCAATAGAAATTGCGTCACTTAAAAGATTTTCATATAAAGCATCAGTTGCTGTGCATTCAACATTAAGTTCAAAAAAGTTCATTCAACATCAAAAAGGGATGACAGAACTTTTTCTTAGGGACGTAAATGGTCTTACCAACTAAAGGATAGTTTTTCAGTACTCTCGCGGCTTAAACAACAGCTTCCAAGAGATGTTATGTCCAAGTGCTTCAGGAACGACTTTTGTCATTACATAACGCATTGCAAAGAACATCTTTTGTAATGTTTTTCACACAAGTCGTTCTGAAGTCCTTGAATACAACATCTCTTGGAAGCTGTTCCTTAAGCAATGAGAGTACAATGCCTTGCACTTTGGGACATTTCATAAAAAAATAATTAAGAAAATCATTTAGTTGGTAAGGCCCTCTACATCCCTGAGAAGTACATCTGTCATCGCTTTTTATGTTTTCCACTGGGAGCACGCAAAGAAATTTTTCGTTTGCCGCAACTGAAAAATTCACCAACTATACATCGTTTGCAACCTGTAGTTGCGGCAAACGAATATTCAGTTGTCTCGAAAGAAAAAAATAAACGAAAAATAGCAAAAAAAATAACGAAATAAAACATTTCTTAACTCATAAATTTAAGATGACTTAAAAAAAAAAATACTTGACCGATTTTTATATTTATGTTCTACATCAGCGTTACTCAAAGTGTGCTCCGCGGAACCTTTGTGGAGGCTTCGCGAAAATACTGTCCAATGCATTATTAAAAAAAGAAATGCAGAAAATATTGCACATGATGCACAGCGTTGATAGAGCTTCCAATACGAGCGCAACATTTTTGAAGCGAAGCTTTTTACTCCTCGTTCTGTGATTTGCTTGGAGTGAAATCTGAAAAATTTTCGATAGATTTTTTCTTGGAAATTTGGTGGTTTCTTTGTTGATAGCGCTTATTACAACAAGAAAATTTAATACTTTAATATTAAATACTAAAAATATTTTCGGCCTGCCCGTGGGAATCGAACCCACGTTCTCTTAAATGAGAGTCAAATACACTATCTACCAGGCCACAAAGACTTGATAGAAACAATTTTTAATTCAATATTAATTATAACAGAAGCTATGCTGCAGTAGATCGTCAACATCTATTAATAGATAAAGGATTGTGTATTTGCTATGCTACAACTAACAAAAATTTGCTTTTATTTGCCACAAGGTGTCTCCAGCATCGGTGTGTTTGTATTGTGAATGCGTTTGTGGTATTGTTGGCACGAAGAAAATTAGCAGTGCCCACAAGTGCGCTTTTAAGTGTCACAAAAATAGATGATATCAATAAATATAGAATTAACAAACACACGCATGACATCGGCAAGGTATCTAAAATGTTTGTTAAATTTTGTTTCGTGTGCGTTCTTTAATATATATTTTTGAATAGAAGCTTTTTACTCCTCGTTCTGTGATTTGCTTGGAGGGAAATCTGAAAAATGTTCGACAGATTTTTTCGTTAGGTAGTACGCTGTTGAAGGAAAAAAGTTGTTCAGTGCAGCCAAGCTAACAAACCATGTGTGGAGAGTTAAAATGAAAAGTCGCTGGCATTATATGCATTCAACATTCAACAATTAAAAATAAGCAGTAGATATGTTTTCTGTATATATTTAATTTATTTTATGTTATTTTAAATTTTTGAATTTAAAAGTTAATTTATTAAAAAGAAAAAATTATTAAGCTATCAAATCTATGTAACTGCGAAAAAGCTTCGCTTCTCTCGTGTGTCCAACGACGCACCCGTGTTTTTTTGTCTTAGTATGCGTGCACAAGCACATACTTGTGGCGTGGCGTAGTGGGTAGAGTGTGTGACTCTTACGCCAGAGAACCCAGGTTCGAATCCTCCATCTAACACAGAAAATTTTTTCAATTGAATTAATTTTTCTGTTCGGCCGTCACCTCTCTGCAGACAATGGCAAACCTCAGAGAGTAAAAACTGCCATGAAAAGCTTCTTGAGAACATAAGCCGTTCGGAGTCGGCGTAAAACATGTAGGTCCAGTTCTCGATCACATGTGTGCAAACATTTCACATCACACACACTACACATTTGATCATAAGAAGCTCGGTAAAAGTCCTTTCAAGGGCTGAAATGGCCATTTCGTTTTTTTTTTTTTTTTATGTGTGCACAAGCAGAACATTCAAAAAAACCCTTTGCGCATGATATGTTTACTGCTTGAAGTACAAACAAGAACTGATTCTCTGCTAGCATCGCAGAACTTCGGTAGCTTAGCACACACGAATTGTATGTGAAAGACGAGTGGCTCCGTGAGTCTCCTGTGTGCATCACTGCTTTGGACAAACAAAATTTAGTTTCTATTTCAATAACAAAATTCACATGGACCCCTTTTACATTAGTCAAGACTTGAAAGCAATGAAAGTGAGAACAAAAGGGAACACTAAAAAATTGACGGTACAGAGACATTGGTACCGTCAATTTTGCTCCCTTCCGCCGCTTCCGATTTGCGGCGATTTGCCTACCAACTCAAAGACTGGAAAGCAAGTCTTGCCCAATGTAAAAGGGGGCATGCTAAAATAATTGCGTTAACACACAAACATACATATATGTTGTTGCTTAAGCTAGTTCAACGTCCAGTACGGGGACCAGTGATGTGCAACGGATGGTTTTTTTGTGACTCTTCGAAAACAACCTACTCAACCCTTTGTGCACGCAATCCGATTCATACTCTTTTCTACGAAACTGCAATGCAGCGGATTACTTGAATATGAGTATCGCAAATCACGAGTCGGATCGGGAAAAGATCCGTTTTATTCGGTTCATAAATACTTATGGTTGTTTTCGTCTTGCTGATTCTTATCCTACTTACCCCCAAATACAGACAACAGTGTTCAACGCTAGTAACAAAACTATCGCTTTCAAAAGAAAATTAGATTATTGGATTATTCGTGTTGGCAAGAGAGAAGTAAAAAGCTTGGCTGAATTCCTAAACGCATTTATGCAAAGCATCAGTGACTCTATTTCTATCAATTGGTGCTTAGTTGATTCATCAGAACTGAGCAGCTAGATTATTATTTTAAAGTACGCTTTAGTTGCGCATTTTGGGTGAATTTACTAAGCACCAATTCAAAGAAAAAGTCACTGAAAAAGTCACTGAACACGAATAATCCAAAAATCTAATTTTCTTTACAGCTACTTTTGTCCTAAAATCGGAGTCGGCATAAAACTTGTGCTCAAAAATTTCAAAACACGCACAACACAATTGATCATAACAAGCTCGGTCTTTTCTTGGGCTGAAATGGCCATTTCGTTTTTATTATTATTATTTTTTACCATTAAACATTTCTTCTGAACACACCAAACCCCTATCGGCCACCCTTCTAGGGGCCCCTATACAAGAAACACAAAAACTGTCAATTATATTTCATATCTCTCCCGAATTGCCCCTGGGAGGGGTGCCTTCTAGGCGAATTAATATTATTTTTTTTTTGCATCCGTTTAAGCACATTCATATATTATTTATGTGCACTATCAAATTTATTTCCATATAGATATCAAAATATTCACTTACATGATGCGCCAAAATATTTGCTAAACTCCCAAGAACTGGCTCCGCAGCGAAAGCCAAAGTATCGGAACATTCCTCAATGGCATGAAATATTTGAAGAATCTGCAAAAAGAAAATATAGCATGGAAATTAGTATTACTATTATTGTATGAAATAAAGTTTTATGCAACACACAAAGGAAAATATTTTTCCCTTTAACAATTCAATCAACATTTGTTTATGATTCCAACTTCAGCTGAATATCTCAAGCAAAGTTTATTTTTATAAATATTTATCTAGAGCATTCTTTTCTTTCACTTTTTCAAAGTTAGTCAAGATAAATTCTTTGAAAGATTATTGCATGAGTGGGAACTTATGAGTAAGAACCTTGAATTATTGCGCCTACCTTGGGATGACGAAAACGTTCCAGCTGCTTGACGGATGCTCTCAAAAGCTCTGTCACTGCTTCCTTGCGCCTTGGCTTGTGCAGTTTTTCTGCGATTTTTTTCTCGAATATAAAAATTGAACATTCCTGCAACAAAAAGGAGAACAGAGCCATAACTAAACCAAGGACATATAGCTTCTAGGAATATAAACTGTACCTTGCCATCTGCTTTTCTGTAAGCATCATGAATCTTCCAAACCAGTTCCGGACCAGCACTGGCAACTTGCTTGCCAATTTCAAAGAACTGAGTAATCGGATTGGTCTCAATGGCATTTTGTGGCATAGTTGAGTTGCCGCTGCTCTTGAATTTCGCAAACATTGTAGCTGCTGGCATACCATCGATAAATTTCGAAAAAACTGTCGTCAAACTAGCGGGCCGACTACGCGGTCCACCAGGACTGTTGCAGACACCACCTGAGCCTGCCGCTCCGCCAACTAAGATAACACCGCCGCTGCCTCCGCTACCGCCACTGCCACTACCACTGGTGCCGTTGCTCTTGCTGCCTCTAGCTGCGTTGCTGGCACTTGTGCGACGCGCACAAAGCTCACTTGCTGCTAGGCTTTCGAGCGAATTCCTGCCAACACCAACTCGTACCGAAGCTGTTTCACCACCTCCACCACCACCACCACCGATACTAGATGCATTTACATCAGCAGTAGCAGCGATGCTTGCATCTCGACAACCGCCAATAACTGAACTGGGTCTACGAATGCTGCCACCTCCGCCACCAAATCCAACTTTAGCACCTGTACCTCCAGCGCCTCCTGCTCCTGCTCCTGCCGCTTTTGCTATGCCACCGACTGTGCTGCCAGCTCGGCTGCGCTGCACCTGCTCCTCGACACTATCGAAACGTGAAAAAATCCTCGTCGCAGTCGTCGTGGTGGTGACTTTGTGCTGCTGTTGTCCGTGCTTAAAATGTCCTTGTTGCTCCAATTCACCCAAGGCACCCATAAACCGTTGTCCGTCCGTCTAGCTTGTTGCCTCCAAAAGGCACAAGCGTTTCCGCTGCTCTCTTGCTTTTGCTTCTTTGCTGCTAGACTTTTAGAATGTGTCAACTTTGGTGAATTGCAGTTGTTGTTGTTGTTGTTGTATATGTTGCTGCTATTGTTGCTCTTATTGTTTGCGTTGATGATGAGTTTGTGGTTGCCGATGTTTTTCAGTCAATTTACCAACCCACAACAACAAAAAGCAACAAATTCGAAATCAAATCGTGTTTTGCGGTATTTAGTTACGGTTTCACCTGCAGCCTCAAACAGAGCTTCAGCTTCAGCACAAGTATCAGCTTTAATTTTCTCGTTCTTTGTTTTGTTTTTCACAATTCTTGAGTTGGATGTGCACCCTTGTGTGCGAGTATGTGTTTGTGTGTGTGTATATATGTATGTATGTGACGGATGCTGTGCTCGTGTATTCGTTCTATGCAACACACCCACACACCTGCATGATATTGCAATTCATGAAGGTACGGAAATTGTTAAACAATGGTTTCTTTTAAGGCTTCCTGGGCGTGTTCTTCGCTGAATATGTTGAAGTTCAATACGTGTGTAAGAAGCAATGAAAATTGTAAGCTAGCACTTAATGCAACACGCTATGATCGGTGTTATAATTCATATGAAGCACACGAAGTAGTCTGCAAAGGAAAAAGAAGAAATATGTTTTAAAAAACGCCAATTTATATAATTAATAGTATATAAATTCCATTAATTACAAAATAATTTATTGCGCAGCCATTTAAGAGGAGAAAAACTGTATTGTGAGGAATTTTCAGATAATAAGATTTTATTTTCTAATTGAAAAACAGTTGTCCGAAACGTGCTATTCTAATCTATGGGTAGGAGTGAGGGTGTCCTTGCCGGCCATCATTTGTCAAAAAAACGACTGTGCATGCTAAGAAAAAGAGAAAGTGAATTATCAGAAAACACATGACAAGTTAAACTTTGTATAGATTTTGACAACTGATGGTCGACTTATATCATCTTCCGAACCAGTATGCTAGACAGCGCTGCCGAAAGAACTACAATTGTAGTGTTTTACTCCTATTGGGTCGTGAGTATACTATTTTCTTCAAATATGAATAGTACTACTATTTCGTAATACCAAAAAATATAGCATTAATTCACTTTGGGTGCCTCATGAAAGGACATTTTTTTGCTGAAGTCTCATAAGAAAGCTTTTTCAGAAATTCCTTCACAAATTCCTTTACAGGACACATTTTTCCTTTCAATAAAATCTGCTGCAGCTGTTACTCAGAAGAAGTATCCGCGGCCGCTGATAACGAATCTGGGATCCAAAATTACCTCTCTGATTAGGCGAACTGATTTATATTGAATCCGTCATCTTGAATACAAATATTGACCTTTTTCAACTGCACATTCGTTATCAGTGACTTAAAAATGTATTTGGAGTACTTTATGAACTTGATCTTGGCTTTTAAGAACTTTGCATTGGTAGATTCGACCAAGAATCTCTTGATTTCACCAGTAACTCAATACTACAGCCACTTTTACTGATATACGCTAGCAGGGCTGTATTCAGGGTAAGTTTCAGGGGTTCTGACCCCTCTTCCTCCCTCGAAATATGGAATTTTTATACCTTCGATTTAAGATGCGTTTCGTTTAGTTTTGCTTTCGGAAGCTTTTTATTTTCATTCGTTTGGCTTTTGTGATTTATTTTTCATCGTTGCACTCAACAAAAACAATATCACTTATACGCAATCAACAATTTACGATCTAATATTGATGGAAAATTTAAGGATATATTTCATTATTCAAGTCGACTACACCGAGAAAAAAACAATAGGTAAATCACCTAAGTCGGCTTGGGTAAAGATAATTGTATGGGAATTATAAGCTTATGCTTATTCACCTAAGCAATTTATTGTTTAATACATTGCTTTGCAAACACATACTTCGATACCTTACCAAAAAAAATATTTGATTCACCTAAGCCCAAAATCCAAAAATACAAAATTAAAAAACAACTAGCATGGATGACTTAAGCATAGTTTTGAGCTATTTTCTGCAAAAAAAAAAAAAAAACAGCTGCGTCATTAGACACACGAGAGAAGGATAGATTTGATAATTTAATGGTTTTTTTGTAATAAAACTACTTTAAAATTCAAAAATAACATAAAGTAAATTAAAAAATAAACGTTAATATTCACCCCAGTACATTTTATTACATTTCATCAACAAAAAGAAAAGAAAAATAGAAAAAAAATTTCTTTGCCCGCCGTGCGGAATCGAACTTGGTACTTTTGGTACCAGTCCATCGCTCTACCCACTGATCCAAGCAGCCTTGCTATTACTAGCTGAAATAACCGCAGCTATGTTAACAGATGCTGTATTAACAGATGCAGTATGTTGCAGTATTCTGTTGATAGCGATACAACAAAAATCTTTTAATAGATTATTGTTGTAATTAGTTTAGAATAAATCACTACGCGTAACGAAGGAGTTTGGCTCAATGCGTAGTGTAGTGCCTTCATACACTGTGGTATCGGTTGGTTGTGGGTTCGAATCTCAACGGCATGCGAAGGTAAAATTTTTGTACTCGTATTTGATATTTGATTTAATTTAATTTAATGTTCTTGTTATAATATACGTAAAGTAGCAAGAAAAGCCGAGAAATCATTAATTTCTAAGAAAAAACTGTGTTAATAAAAGAAAAATTTGTGTTGTTGCCGATTTCAGTCAAGCAAATCACAGAACGAGAGGCGGCGGGCAGCTTCAACAAAAGGAAAAATAAAAAACCCAAAACCCGAAAAATGTTATATTTTGAAATTCAACTTTTTTTAAAAACTAGTGTATAAAAATTATCAAATATTTGGTTAATTTATCACCCAAATAAAAATTGGCAAGTCAACATGTAAAACTTAGGCGTTTTGATGAAGTACTTGGGAAGCTGAAAACTGCCAAAGCCATCTAATGTATTATAATAAGTTTTTTTTTTTATTTAAACATACGTTTTTTCTCGGTGTACTTACTTACATAGGTGGTGCCTACAACCGTAAGTCGGTTTCCGCCTCAACTACTATTGTCTGTAAATGGGGAGACGGAAATTCCACGTGTAGTTTGCTATCAAAAAAGTTGAGTCAACATTAGCACAAACGATCCGGAAACATACTTTAGGGTCGGAATTGTCATCCCATTTCTAGATTATATTTTAAATCAACTATAAATAAATTTTATTGAACATTAAACAATTTTTGTAAAACTGAACAATTTTATATCCTCTGCTTGCTGCAAAAATAAAATTGTCTTTAACATATCTTATGCAAACGATTTAAATTATACGACGATTTTTTCACACCAAAACATTAGTTGCAGAATTTCATATCTCGAAAGCAAAATGGGATCGAGAAGAGGCTGCATAGCATCCTTCATCTGCATTAGCTGAATGCTTCAAGGAGTTTTTCCGTCAATTTTTCTCTTTTAAAGATATATGTCACTATACCAGTTACTACTTGTACTGCAGAGCTATCCTTTTCATCATTAAAAAGGCTACAAACCTAAACCAGATGGTTGAATTTTTTTATTATTAGCTTCAAATTTATTTTTTCCATACTTAACTACGTTCCTCTTTATTACAATTCTTGCTTTTGTTATGTACCTATGAAATTTAGTTTTTGATCCTGCCTTTTACCATTACCATTTGTATGTTTTTATGATCTAATACAGTATTTTCTAACTTTTTTCAGCTGGCGGCCCAGCTTTCCTTATCAAAATATCTCCACTGTCCATCGGTCCATGGTGGAGTAAAAAGCCTTACTTGTATCGTATCTCTTCGTAAGGTATATATTATTTATTTACCATCTATATATATATATATATATCATTTAGAATTTACCATCGAATAAATCCTAACCAACCCATATATGTATTAGATACATTCACTTTTATATGGGTTTACTGAAGTGTTTCTGATTCGCCATGCCCCTGCCTCCTTCCATGCCCCTGCCTTCTTCCCCCCCCCTCCCCCCTCCCGCTCATATCTATCCCGATTTAATGGTGCAAATCTACTTTTCTCTATGACGGGAAAACTAATAAGCAAAATTAAATAATTTTTTACACATATTATTATGAGAATATATTCTGCCGCCATTTAAAATTTAACAGAAATTACTACAGTCGGCTCTATATGACCTTAGAAGTTGAAGTATGACTTAATAAAAAAATTGTAAATCTAAAGTTAAAGTTTATTATAAATTGTGGTTAAATTTTAAGGACCGTTGTTGATTTTGAATAAAACACAAATTATTTAAATTATGAAATTATTGTCATTTCATTTTATTATGATAATATTGGTATAGTTCAATTATGTATGGAACAAAATATCGGCCAAATGGCCGCCGCGACCTCGGCGGCACACCTCCATCCGATGGTCCAAATTTTCGATGACGATGACGCTGAAATTTTCGATAAGTGAGGTTCTATGCCGTTAATGTACCGAATTATCTCATCTTTTAGCTTTTCAATTGTTGCTGGCTTCTTGACGTACACCTTTTCTTTCAAATAACCCCAAAGAAAGAAGTCCAACGGTGTCAAATCACATGATCTTGGCGGCCAATTGACATCGCCACCACGTGAGATAACACGGCCATTGAATTTGTCCCGCAAAAGAGCCATTGTTTCGTTAGCTGTGTGGCAAGTGGCACCGTCCTGTTGAAACCACATATCGTCCACATCCATATCTTCCAATTCAGGCCATAAAAAGTTGGTTATCAACTCGCGATAGCGAACACCATTCACAGTAACTGCCTGACTGGCCTCATTTTGGAAAAAATACGGCCCGATGATGCTACCAGCCCATACCCCACACCAAACAGTCACTCTTTGTGGGTGCATTGGTTTTTCGACAATCACTCTTGGATTAACATTCGCCCAAATGCGGCAATTCTGCTTATCGACGAATCCACTGAGGTGAAAATGTGCCTCATCAATGAATATTTCTTGCCACCATTCTGACCATTGACGTTGCTTGAAATGGTCAAGAGACTTTAGTTCTTGAGTCAATTGCACCTTGCAAGTGTGTAAATGCAAGTCTTTATGCATAATGTTCATCAACAACGAGCGTGAGAGGTGAAATTGTTGGGCACGACGACGAGTTAAGGTGAACGGCTCTTCATCCACACTATCGCGAGCAGCAGCAATATTTTCTGCGGTACGCGCTGTACGAGCATACACTGGTGTTTTCCTACAGACCCGGTTTGGTCAAATTTCTGCATGATTTTTCCGATTGTACGCACATTTGGTTTATATGTTTTTTATTCAATTTCAGGTATGATAAAAGTTTATCTTTACCATTAGAAACATTTTTTATGAGAATTTTAAAATATGTGTATAAGCCTTTTAACACTAAAAATGCACCGCAAATATGTAAAAAATTAATTAAAACATAAATTAAAATTGTATAGTAAAATGTTTTACACAATAATTAAGAATATATCATGAACAAGACAAAATTATAAGAAAACATATTTTTCTAAAATATGTCTTTCTCAAGAACCTAATTTTTATAATTATATTGTAGGGTGGAAACAGTTGTTGATCAGGGTTTTCGAATATATTAATAGAAAAATAGTTTTTGTTAGCATATATAGCATAGCATATTAAAAAATGGTTTTTTAAAAACAAATAGATACATAGTTTATCCATATTGTGTCAAATTCTTTTTCGTTGTAACAAAAGTTAACAAATAGAATTTTATTGTTATAGCATGTATACAACCAAGCTAGGTTGTTATATATGCTCCAGTTGTATGGGAGGTAGGCGTGGCAGTTTACCGACTACGCCCATTTTTTGACAAACGGTTATATGATCCAGTTGTATGGGAGGTAGGCATGGAAATTGACCAATTACGCCCATTTTTTGCAGACATTTTTTTTTGCCTTATGAAGTTATGAGAAAATTTCATGTCTCTATAATGTCTCTATACTTTTGAGATATGACTTTTGGGGCGCTAGAATTGAAAATTCTCCCTGTGCGACGGCGGGACTCGAGTACTGGTATAGTGGTAAAAACCTAGATGGTCTGTTTGAGACATTTGTTGGAACTTACAAGAAGACGCAGAAGAAACAAAAGAACTCATTAAAAAAAAAAAACACAGGTGCGTCGTTGGACACACGAGAGAAGCGAAGCTTTTTCGCAGTTACATAGATTTGATAGCTTAGTAATTTTTTCTTTTTAATAAATTTACTTTTAAATTAAGAAAATTAAAATAACATAAAATAAATTACATATATACACAAAACGTACTACTTATTTTTTTATTGTTGAATGTGAAATTTCCACGCTAATTACATATACGGGCATATAATGCCAGCGACTCTCCATTTTAACTCTCCACACATGGTTGTGAACTTAGCTGCACTGAACAAATTTTTTCCTTGAACAGCGTACTACCTAGCTAAAAAATCTGTCGAAAATTTTTCAGATTTCACTCCAAGCAAATCACAGAACGAGGATAAAAATATATATTAAATATATATTAAAGAACGCACACGAAACAAAATTTAACAAACATTTTAGATACCTTGCCGATGTCATGCATGCGTTTGTTAATTCCATATATATTGATACCATCAATTTTTTTGACACTTAAAAACGCACTTGTGGGCATTGCTAATTTTCTTTGTGCCAACAACACCACAAACGCATACACAATACAAACACACCGATGCTGGAGACACCTTGTGGCAAATTAAAGCAAATTTTTGTCAGTTGTAGCATAGCAAATACACAATCCTCTATCTATTGATAGATGGTGACGATCAACTGCAGCATAGCTTCTGTTATAATTAATAATGAATTAACAACTACTTAAAACTAGTCTTTGTGGCCCGGTGGATAGTGCGTTGGACTCTCGTTTAAGAGAATGCGGGCTCGATCCCCACGGGCGGGCCAATAAATATTTATAGTATTTAATATTAAAGTATTAAATTTTCTTGTTGTAATAAGCGCTAGCAACAAAGAAACCATAAAATTCCAAGAAAAAATCTGTCGAAATTTTTCAGATTTCACTCCAAGCAAATCACAGAACGAGGAGTAAAAAGCTTCGCTTCAAAAATAAAAACGCAAACATTTATGAAAAAACTTTATTTCAATATTTTTGGGGTAATTTTAGGGACACATGAAATTGGCTACTTTGGGTTCATTTGTACTTTTAACTTAGAGTTATTATTTAAGGGAAATATTATTGCTTAAAAAAATATTTATTTTGGTTAAACAAAGATATTATATGAAACACCAGCTTTTCTTAATCTATGGGGTCAATTTTGACACCAAGGGTTTGGTTTGGAGGAATGTTAATGTCGTACTTGAAGACATGAAAACCTCATTGTTGTATATTGCAACATAAACTATTCTTAAATAAAATTAGAATCGAAAAAATAATATGTGCAACTGTAGTTAGATATTCAAAAAATATCTTCAAATTGTCTTGATTTCAATGAAAACAGAAATTTTAAATTTACAAGTTGAAAGTTTTTTTGCATATTCTTTGCATATTATTTGCATATTACTTGAAAATTTTTGGAAACTCTATATAAAACAGGAATTTATAGGTAACAAAAGTTAAAACACCTAAAGTCAGAAAAAAATGTTTCTGCATAAAAATCCGCAGTCTAGTGATGATACTAACGGTACGGACGATATAACTGACGACAGCTGACTTTAACAGTGCTGACGCAAATTCATAACTTTTACCCCTACCAAAGAGTGCTCAAAGCGCATAAAGAAGTTCTCACTTCAAAAAACAACTTTAGGTTCACTGAATTATTTTAGCTTAGTCAACATTTTTTGGTTGAGTTTTTCCAATAAAATAAGAGTAGCTATGAAAAATCATCGAATAAAATATGAAAAATTTCAATCATGATTTATGAAACTTTACCTGTTCGTATTTGCATGTTTGTCGTCAGGTAAAATGTATTTTTTATTTATGTTTTCCATTTTTAATAAAGTTTGTTTAACTATGTTGGGGGGGGGGGGGGGGGGGTAGGGACGGACAAATAGAGTGAAAACCTGTGCATAGCAGCAAAATGTTTACATTTATATATGTTTACATATATTTATGCCTGCTTTAAACGTTGATGCCGATCATAGTATATTTGATTCTTAGCCTACCTACAGAATCTAGAGCAAATCTTGTTGATTGAATCGAGCGTGCAAGCCTGAAAGAATAACACGTTTATACCTGTTGGAGCGTTAGAGCATACATAAAAACTTATGCCAAAATAACCGGCAGCATATCAGCACACAAAACATACGCACACAAATACGTACTCACTTGACAACCAACATAGCCACATTTGGCTTGTAGCATTATTTTAGTTTTAGTTTTAGGACTAACTTTTATGCGTTTCCAAGTATTGTTGGTGTTGTATTTGTTGTTGTTGTTACTATTGAATTGTTATTGCTGTAGTTGTTGTTAGGGCTTAAGGCAATACAAATACTTGTTGTATACAAGAGGCGGTTGGCTAACAAAATCAATTCAGCTATGGAAACGTCTGAGTGCGTTTGTCAAACGAATATACACATATCGTATCATATGATATTTGTGCTGCGCATTGATTTCCCCCTCTAAGCCTACTGAAACTCACACACTGCCTCAAACACACAGACATGAATTCACATGTTGATGTTGATATGGCGTAATGATGTTAAATTGATTTTGTGTCCATTTTGCTGATACTGACGGCGATGGTGACGTTGATTTTAAGATGTTGTTTGTTTTTATATTGTGCCAAATTATTATTTTGTCTTTTTTAACAATTAATACGGAAAAGCTTAAAGTTGCTATACATATTAGTTCTTACTTAATGATATCTTTGCACATGGCGTATGAGTAATATTAATTAAATAATATAAATGGTGGTTAAATTTCAAGGGCCGATGTTGAATGTGAACCGCACCTAAACGTCAAGTTTTTTCTGCATTTTATTTGACATTTCTCAATTTCAAACTAACTCAATTTGAACCATGGAAAGATATACAATCGAGCAACGCGTTAAAGTTATTCAGGCTTATTATGAAAATAAATGGGCGTTCAAATCAAAATGCATATCGTGCACTTCGTGATTTTTTCGGTCAATTTAATCGTCCAAATGTGCGTACAATCGGAAAAATCGTGCAAAAATTTGAGCAAACCGGGTCTGTAGGAGATGTGAAAACACCAGTGCATGCTCGTACAGCTCGTACTGCAGAAAATATTGCTGCTGTTCGCGATAGTGTGGCTGAAGAGCCGTCAGGCAGTTACTGTGAATGGTGTTCGCTATCGTGAGATGATAACGAACTTTTTATGGCCCAAATTGGAAGATATGGATGTGGACGATATGTGGTTTCAACAGGACGGTGCCACTTGCCACACACCTAACGAAACAATGGCCAATGGTCAATTGGCCGCCAAGATCATGTGATTAGACACCATTGCACTTCTTTCTGTGGGGTTATTTGAAAGAAAAGGTGTACGTCAATAAGGCAGCAACAATTCAAGAGCTAAAGAATGAGATAATTCCGCACATTAACGGCATAGACTCTCACTTATGACTCAGCGTCATCGACAATTTGGACCATCGGATGGAGGTGCTCCGCCGAGGTCGCGGCGGCCATTTGGCCGATATTTTGTTCCATACATAATTGAACCATGCCAATATTAGCATATTAAAAAGAAATGACAATAATTTCATAAATATTTTGTGTTTTATTCAAAATCAACATAAACCCTTAAAATTTAACCACCCTGTATCAATTGTTAAGCTCACAAAAGTTATAAAAGATAAATTTGATATGTTCCAGAATATTGATTTTGTTTTAAAATTTCAATGCATTTCATAAAAAAATTATGATTTTAAATTGTGCAGCCCAATTTTTGATTTTTTTCACTTATAATAATCTTACATAATGTAGATTATATCTAGAAGAGTTGGAAAATCTATATAGGTAATAAAAAAAGGATTTAGCTACTCAGTTTTTCCGCATTTCCTCAGCATTAACCAATTTTAAAGCCACGAACCAAAAGACATTGAAAAGTATCAATGTTCTGGATACCAGTGGCCCCAAACAAGCTATGCTTTTTAAATGAGCAGCAGCCATATAATGTGCTCTGCTAAATGGTAAATAAATTAAAATGTTAGCGTTTCTACTGCTTCTACGGTTAGTGCTAAAATTTATGAAAGAAAAAAGTTCTGGATAATCGTATACAGCGGTCATGAGTTGGCGTATATAGATGATATCTGCGGATCTCTTTCGCTCACTTAAAGACTGCATTTTTAACAGTTTCAAACGCTCCTCATAAGGAAGAAGGAAGGTCTAATATATCCATTCCACTTAAGCCCCTTAGAACAAACCGAACAAATTTTTGGAATCTTTCTTTTATTCGATCAATATGCACATTGTAACTTGGGGACCAAACCTGACTTGCATACGCTAAGTGAGAACGCACAATTGTATAATACAATGTTGTAGTTGTTATCATGCTATTAAATTCCTTAGCCCAACGTTATATAAATTCAAGCATTAAAGGTGATTTTTTACAAATAGGATCAATATGAATGTTAAGCGACAGCTTATAATCCACGCATATACCTAGGTATCTAGGCATATACCCGGTATCTACACGACTCAAGGCTCTATCTTTGATCTTATAATCAAAAATAAAATCACACTATTTTCGCGACAACCTCACAGTTTGGCATTTATCTGGATTTAGAAACATATAATTTTTAGAACACCAAACTTCAAAGGATCTTAGATCAGACTGGAGTAGCTCAGAATTGTCATTAGAATTAATCATTCTGTATATTTTTATATGATCAGCATAAGTAAGTATATCAGAGTGTTCAATGTTGTAAGTTAAATCCAGCTATATGTAATATTTAATTAAATTAAAATTAAGAATAAATTTAAGAAGTTAAAGGTTAGTTAAAGGTTTTAATGTCTAACCTGATTTTACTTATTATTTTGTTAAACTGATCAGGTTTAATATATCAACCTCATAAAATCATCTCTAAAGGTTACCTGATCATGATGAATATCAAAAAGTGCATCACGTTTAAAATAAGTACCTGATCAGGTGATCTGATCCGATCCATACCAAAAGAAGGATATCCTGGTAATTTTCTTACTCTATCCTGAAGCATATTTCCACTCGGGAATATCTGTTTTCTCACTGGATTCTTTAGAATTTTTAATTTTTTATTTTATATCAGACTTTAATCTGTTTCTTGAACTTAAATATTTGCTCTTTAAGTGTTTAGTCCAATAATATCCTTACTTTTTCATTAATTTTTTTGTTATAACCCCCTTTCACAGTGAACCTAAACGAACGCTAAGTTCAACTGTATGAATACTGTCGCAAACAAATTAAAATTTTTGGTACATTTTTTCTTAGTTTCTTTTTTTTTAATCTTACTTAATTTAAATTTTTCAAAATCCAAAAATAAAAATTAAATCATACTTTAAAAGCAGGAAAAGCAGCACTTAAATAATGTTTTATCTAATGCTAGTAGGCCACAGTAATTCGCGGCGAAGCCGTTCTTTCTATTATAACGCAAAAACTTCATATAAAAAAAGACACAGTTTCGACACATATATTTGTTGTTTTGATATATTTGTTGATGAATTTGTTGTTCTTGTTCAATTTTGTGTTGGTTAAAAATTAATATAATTCAATCTAACATTAATATATAAAAGGCAAGCACAATACTCTGCACCTGTACTGTACTGTCCTAAAAAATGTTCAGTCTGAAAGTGTGCACAGAAAATTTATCAGTGACATGCTTGCCTTTTATGTGTGTGCATACTTTTTGGCTGAACATTTTTCAGAACAGTATATTGTAAAAGCACTGTATTAATGGCAAAAAAAAAAAAAAAATTACAGCTTGAGAGTTAATACTTCCAACCCGTCGTAGGATGTGCCCTTATACTCGTGTTAAATAAGTTGAAATAACTATTTCGGAATAATATGAATTTATTCTTTTTGCTGCAGTAAAGAACGTATAAATATTTTTAATTTTATTGAAAATTTAACTTTGAACAAACAAAATATATTTTTAATGGGTAAAATGTATATATCAATAGCCGAAGGCTAAACAGATTAGTACCATTTTGGCTTGTGTTTCTCAACCGATTTTGATGATTTTTTCAAATGAATCTGAGTAGGGAGAAGTACTAACGAATTTCTAAAGAAAAATGCCAGCTGGAATACCCTGCCTTGCTCTAAGGTGGTATGGCATTCAGGGTGTTTTTCAACCGATTTTGATGATTTTTATACACCAACGCGTACTGGGGTATACTAACTTTGTCATTCCGTTTGTAACGCCAATAAGGAGGCGTGGCAGGTATAGAAAATAATATATATTTTTGATCAGCATCACCTCCTGAGTCGATTTCAGAGTGTCCGTCTGTCTGTCCGTCTGTGATCATAATAACAGCCGTAATTTTAATGCTATCGCGATGGAGTTCAAAAATAAGCCTCTCTCTTAAAAATGGAGATCAAGTTCGAGATGAGCCAAATCGAATAACAACCACGCGTACCTACCATACAAAGCGACTTTATTTTAACAGTAAAATCTCTTAAGACCCACATAAATTAATGAAATGCCTTGAAATTTCGCACATAGGCTTTGATATATAACATTAAACGTATTATTAAAGAAATGACAAAATCCAAAGTTAGATATTCGTTTTATCAACGATATAACTGATATTTTGGCATAAGTTTTATATTTGTACGATGCATATTAAAGGCTGTATGTAAGCAAGTATCCCCCAAAAACGTTAGCATGCCCTTGAAAAAAATTTCAGTGTTTTTTGACAGTCTCAATTAAAAACAACAACATCAAAAACTGTTTAACGGCTTCCAAGCGATCACCGTGCTACCTCAGCCCGTAATGCAATGCATGTCAAATGAAATAAAAAACATTTTTTCTTTAGTTTTGTTTTGTTTTGCAGCTCGGCACTGCATTTAAATGTAACTCACTTTTGCCTTGCGCAAGGATCATCTGTTTTTTATGTTGTGCTGTGCCAGACCAGAAAAGAGATGAGCAGGAAAAGAAAAGAGTAGAGAGCAATATGAAAGTTATTGAAACTCTCGCAACACAAACTTGATCAAACAATTTGTGGCACCGGGGATGATTTCTTCAAAACTTAACGCTTTAATTAAACATATTTATTATTCAAATTTCGAAATAAATACGAAATACTATGCTGTTGCAAAAATATGACATTTGACATTTGACTTGTTTCATAAAAATCGATCCAGTACTTTTGGAGTTTGCCTGGAAACTAAAATTTGTACTTCAATTTAATGTAATAGAATAGACTAAACTATCTCTTAAATAATAAATTAGTTTTGAGGGAACCCAAAAAGCTTATGCCCCGGGCTTCTTATTGGCTCTAAAAGACCTTCCTCTCTTATCATCCAATTGATATAAAATGTTTTTTTTTTAAACTTGCAACTTAAAATTCTGACATATTTAATTATTCAGCTGCAATTTTATTCTTATTCGACAAGATGCAATCTGATTCAACAGCTGTATTGTGTCTCGTCGAAATTATCAAAAAAGTTTTAAATCATGTATAAAAACAACTGGTTTCCATCTAGTACCAGCAGTTTGCAACAGCTCATCAACCATTGCTTCAATTAAAATCACTCATACGCCACGCAGCACAGCAGAGTAGTTAATAAGTTTTAATGAGGAAATCAGTATGTATTATGGCAATAAAACAACAACAACAGCAACACTATCAGTACTTTACCTCAACAGACACAATAACACACTCTGAGGCTGGTTTGTTTGATTGTTGCCCTGTTGTTGTCCATAAAAACTGGCAATAAATTTGTCACAGTCGTTTAATCAGTTGAGTGGTAACAAGGTGTGAAGCTTGTAATGAGCACACGTATTTGAGCCTGAATATACACACACATACACATAGACACACACTCCGATAAACAAAGCAATTTAATTTACATCTGCGTGTGTGTGTATGCAGAACTCGGCCTCGTCTGCAATTTCAGAAAGCTTCATGCTGCATCATTTCAATTTCGAAACAATAACATGTTCTACTTTACAATATAAACAATGCTTAAATAAAGAAGAAAAAATAACAGGATAGTTTCAAGAAAATACAGTTTAAGTTAAGCTTACTTTGAAATTATACTCAGAAGTGGATATTCTCGATTTTTAAATCAAACGATTTGTTGAAATTCCACATTAGAACCATGGATAAACTCTAATTGCTCTTTAATTAATATTCTTTTACAAAAATATTTGAGGTAATATTATAACTTGAATAACAAACTTTTTCGAGTTTATCTTGCATTAACTCAAAATAATAGTTTTGTTTTTTTTTTTACAACTTTCATTCATAATATTCTGTTCTACAATATTAACTATTTTTAATTCAAAACAAATTGAAGACTTAGCTTTAAATTTGAACTATTAATATATGTATAAAATAAACCTGAACTTAAACTCTAAAAAGTAGCATTCAAATACTTTTTGACTGTGTGTTTGTGTATTAGTTTGAGTGTTTGCTGTCATGCTTTCATTGCGAACCCTTTGTGTTTGTCTACCCAGATGAAAATAAGCCACCAAATATTTGCATTCGGCTTTGGGCTTCAAGCTACAAATGTAAGCCATGCGTAAATTAGCTTTGACTACAGGGTCATTTTGTGGAATTATTAATTCATAAGGTTTTTGAAGCGGTTGGTTAGACACTAATAGGTACTTTTTGCATAACGAGGCAAAAACAACATTTGTAAGCCTGACATTTTGGCTGTTTATTTTAATTTTTATGAATTTCAGCTTAATGCACTAAGCCAATTATTTTAAACTAACTGCTTCCTGCGGCTTTGTCCACAATTCGTTCAAGTATTAACAGCGTTTGTATTTTTGAAATGAAGCAAAAAAGAAACTGAAACCATAAAATCGTTAAAATCTCAAATCGTTAAAAGCAAAACTGTTCTTATATCTATAAAGTGGCAGAAGATATTAAAATTTAAATTAATTGTTTTTGAAGCTCAGTTATCTGTAAATAATTTAAAATCAACATTTTAAAAAATTATTGACAAAGTCAAAAACTTTAAATTATAAGTCATTTTATCAAATTTTCATGGAATGATTTTGCGTTTAAAAATTATTACAAAATTGTGGCAGTTTTCTAAAATTAAATATCCTTAAAATATCTCACCTAGATTTAGGTCTTATCTAACGAACAGACCTCAAAGAATTAAAATACTGAGCACAATAGGTATGATAACATTCCATAAATTAGGGATTCAACAAGGATCTGTTCTAAGACCTGTGTTATTATTTTCTACATCAACACTCTGTTCAAACTTCCTTTAAAGCGCAAATTAACAGCTGCAGAAATTTTCTAAACTTTATAGTTGACATCAATTGGGATTTGAGTCTGATTCGTATTTGGTTTGGTAAACATCGTCTTTTGATAAGTAATAAAACCAAAGTAATGATTTTACTCTTTCCACTCAATGCAATACTTATGCTGAGATATTCTATCATTCTCCAGACTGTTAGCGTTTTAAACTTTACGACTGTAGTTATGATCATAATTCCAATGATATGTCATATTCTTATCATAAAACTTGTGTCTTATATTGTTTTAAGGTTGAAACAGTTATTTAAATATTTAGTTTTGTTCATTGACTATAAAATGAGTTGGACTAGTCACACGGATTACTTACAACACTACTTGCGGTCAACTCTCAGAAGTTTTTACTATTTACAAAATATGTGCTCTTCCAAACTTGTATGCTCTACTTATAACGAGACTTTTTATGCCAAGCTACAGTATTACAGAACTTGTTATGGTGGTACTAGTTCAATAAAATATAGCCTCTTCTTATTTTGCACAAAATTGCTATTAGAAAAATATATAAAAAGAACCGTTTGCATCATCAAAAAGAACCGTTTTATATTGTTACAAAATGTGAAAATCTCTTTTTATTAGATCGGAGTTTTTGAGTTACAGGTTTTTAATGAGCGCATTCTACGGGTTAACAATATGCATCATGTGAATATACCTTACTCTCGTACCACTGCTTTTAAGTGTTTTTATGAGGTGGCGGCCAGTGTAATAATTGCGGCCAAAACTATCTTGTATTTTTTTTTTTGTAATATTATGAATTATTATATATCAATCGACAGATAATTCTTCAACTAAGAGAATTCTGCAAAAAATTTTAAAATACGTGAAGACTTAGATGAGCCGAAAATTGATTATTTTTTCTGTGAATTTACCAATTTTCGTCTTTGCATATACCTTCTACAGATAAAATATCATAACTCTCGAACGTGATGTTCAAAGTATATAAAATTGTATATTTTTGAAAAATATAGAATCTAATGTTTTTGATGGTATTTCCTTTTAAAGAAATTCTTCAATTAGATCAGATATAAAATTAGTTTGAAAAATATGATTTTTCTAGAAATTATTAAAAAATAGGAAAATTTCAGCAGTGAAGAGGAAAAAAAAACTATTTTTTGATTTCGCTTGAACTTTCAAAAAGTGATCTTTTATTTAAGCCTGTATGATACTTAAATAATTTTGCTAAATTTTTATCATTAAAAATGAATACTAGAGCAGTTCAAATAGTACGAATGCATGTATTTAATTGGCGTGAGTGAGTACGCATATAGTACAAATTAGAGAAAAATTTTTAGGACGGACTGTATTTTCTTTGCATTTTTTTGCCGTTTCTTTCAATTCGTTCTTTGTTAAGTTTCGATCAAATATTTACTGTGCTCTTAATAATTAATTTGGCATTTTTAGAGTAAGCAAAACTATTAAAGATAAATGTATGCTGAATTGGAAGTGATGTGTGTAGCTAATATTAATTTATTAAATGCAGCTGCTCTTAAAAACGCCAGAAATAAGAAAGTAACAACGTTTATCCTTCTCTTGCAAAATATGTCTGTCCTGCCCAAGCGCCACTTGTTTTCAGATTTTAAAATTGGACAAAAAAAATTAAGTATCATACGGGCTTTATTAAAAACCGAGAAAAAAAAGATAGAGGTGCAATTTTGCGTTTTTTGTCCTTAATTCAATTATATGTGATGACAGTTTTTCACCTAAAATTATAATTTGCAAATTGAGTCATTTATACATACTTTGTGAGTCTGCTGTGGGATAAATTTTATAAAGAAATGAATCATGTTTGATAACTTTAGAAATTTCTGAATAATTATATTTTCAATATGAATTTAATTATTTAAATCCAGTCCTTGTTTCAAAAGTTATTCAACATTAAACATTGCATTTTTAGTGATGTTAAATTTACTGAAATTGAAAAACCGGAAATTATTTTCCAACTTTGAGAGTGAATAGCTCTAAAAACCTTTTCTTGTTTTTTTTTTAAATTTTTTATATATTTTTCATCAACTTATTTAAAAAATATGTTGAAAAGATAGAGGTCAGCTTTCGCGTTGTTTTATTTTTACGTAATTTTTTGTAAAGGATGTTTTTGGATAATTTTTGGTAAAATTTACATAGAAAATCACGTTATTTCATTTTGGGAAAAAATTTTTTAAGCTTAAATTGGTAATGTTTATATAGAAATAAGTATTTTTTAAAATTTTTAAAAACAGTTAAAACAGTAAAACCAACGAACACGCCCAACTCTCATACAAGCCACAACAGTGTAAATACTATAAAATGGCTTATAATTGAGGTACATATATAAGATTTGGTATGTGTGAAAGTTGCATCGAAATTGCGAAATATGCAAAAAATAGGCGTAGTCCACCCACAAAAACGACCACTTCCAATACAACCCTAAACGTTTAAAACGATTTAAAGTGTTATATAGTATATGAGTTAGAAAGAGAACATTTTAAGTGAGAGTAAATATATGCAAAATATGCATAATCAAGTTTTATACCAAAAAATCCGCTCACTTAAAATATGCGTAAAATTGGGTACAGTTATTTCCAAGTTGGTCTAACCCGTACTTATTTATTCAAAATAGAGCCCCATTAAATATTAAGGCGGTCTTCTCATTCAAAACCCGTTTTTTGGACCCTTTTTAAAAAAATTCTTATTTGAAAACGCAAAGAATAATTGAAAACTTTTTTTATTTATTGTATTACAAAAGGTTCAAAGTAAATAAAAATTTTTTTTGTCTCGATACGTGGGCTGTTCAAAAAGTAATGAGACTTCAAAGTTGGTGGTGAAAAAAAAAGGTGTCGTCACGGCGGCCACGATTCCGGGTCTCCGGAGCGTCTGAAATGAAAAAAAAAACGGGGTTATAATCAGTATAGATGTAATTCTCGGGTGAACCTCAAGCTTAATTTTGTGATTTTTTTTGACAAAATGGCGGTCATTCAAAAAAAAAATTTCAATTTCGGGTTTTTTTTTTGTAGTTTAGTGTAAAAAAAAAATAGTAAAAAATTTTTTAAAATTATGGTCGAGGTTCACCCGAGAATGGTGACAATTTTGCGTCGATTCCACTTTGTTTTATGAAAATCGGTTCAGTTGAACTGGAGATATCATGGCCGCCAGTTCGAAAAACGTGGGTTCGAGATAAACGCGTTTAAAGTTTGAAGTAATTTTTTTGGGAAAAAAAACAAAAAATCAAAAATGTTTAAATGCAGTTTTAAAGAGCTGACAATTTTTACTTACAAATATTAGTCGGCGATGCCAGCTCCATACAGGCCACCTTCCTCTTTTTCGTAGAAACTGCTTTCTGCTGCCCTCTCTGCTCTGCGAGCCGTTCTGCCAGCTTTTGATGATGCCGCAGCTCGAGTCTCTGATCGGTTCAATCTGTCTTCATTGCGAGATAGTGCGTATTCGTATGCGTTTTTGCCAATCGCAATACCCATCAAACCCATAATTTTAAGTATGGGTATAAAACCGTCGTTGAAGAGGCACGTTGCAATGAAATTGGCCACTTCGATGGTGCGTGCGCCTGAGTTGATGTGTTTGGGCGAAAGTGACCAAAGAACAGAATTGTAGGACTCATTGGAATTCTGAGTTTCAGATCCAAGGCATCTTTCAAGCAAATTATCTGCCGACAGCGCTTCGTAAGCTGGTTTTATTACCTCCATCACCTTCTTGTCCATCAGACCTTGCTTCACAAAAAAGGCTGTATCTTCTAAAGTATTTCGAATTTCTAACAATCCTTTTAGGGGCATATTCACAACTAACCAAGCTATAAATAAATTTTTTTAAATAAATATAAAAAAAAAGTTGAAAAAAAAGTTGCTCAATGAGAAGACCCCCCTTAATATTACAAACAAACTTTTTGAATGCACACCTTTTTAAAAAATTGTACTGCATAGTTTTAGGACGCGTATGGTTTATGCCGTTATCTTTAATATAAACAAAAGTATTTTTACCTAATTAAATCAAAGTCTTTCAAAGTTATCATATTTATCAAAAAATTCTCAGTGCAGTGAAGTTAACCAGTCTTAAAATATAAAAGGTGTAAAATTTCTCACATTGAGTGAATTTATTTTTGGCTAACAAAACAATGTTTTAAAAATGGCACCACCACTTTTTATTAGAGATGTTTTCAATTTATGCAAAAACCGTCCGTGGTGAAACCGCGGGCCACTGTGCCCTGCTAGTATATGTAACAGGTCATTCAAAAAGTCCCTAGGATAAAAATAGGCTTCAGTTTCTGGGGGCTAAATCTGGAGAGTACGGTGGATAGATAAGCAATTCGAAGCCCAATTCATTCAATTTTGCCATCGTTTTCATCGACTTTTTTCTTTTGCAAACGTGGCCGTTTCTCGGCGATTTCAGCCTTCAATCGATCCAAAAGTGCACAGTGATAGTCGCTGTTGATGGTGGTTCCTTTTTGGAGATAGTCGATGAATATTATTCCTTTCGCACCTCAAAATACAACGCCATCCTCTTACAAGCCGTCTGTTGGGCCTTTGCTCGCTTTTGGATTCGATTCGTCGACTGCTGTCCACTTAGCTGACTGTTTTTTGGATTCTGGTGTGCAATAGTAAAGCCATGTTTCATCCATTGTCACATATCGACGACAGAATTTGATTTTATTGCGGTTTAACAGCGCCAAACACTCCTCGGAAGCATCAATTCGTTGTTGTTTTTGGTCGACTGTACCAAAATGTTCGTGTAAAATGGTATAAACACTACCATCTGATATCTTTACAATGTCAGCTAGCTTGTGCACCTTCAATTTGCGATCGTTCATAACCAATTTGTGGATATTTTTGATGTTTAGTAGAATAGCAGTCTTATTTGGGTGTTTTTTTTCTACCATTTGTCTCGATGGAGCAAAGTCCGAATAATGTTTATCAAGCCATTGTTTGGTTTCCTCTGTATATTTTTTTTTCATCAAAAAGCAATGCTTTATTAAAACTCGAAATTCACTTTTTTCCATTTTTTTTTTTCAATAACAATAGTTGCACACAAAATGCTATAAGTCACGAATCAATTGTCAGATTGTTGTCAAATATTTATACGTATCGTTTGAAGGTTGGTACTAAATTAAAATCATATGAAAAAAATCTAGTAACGCCATCTATGTGTCATCCTATGGACTTTTTGAACGTACTAAGTTTTACAAATACAAAAAACATATTCATTTATCAAATTTCCTACCTATCCATTTCTTTCGTTCTGTTTTTACCATCGGCCACTGGCAAGCGAGATTGGAATACAAATATATTTTAAATTTCACAGTTAACTGATAACTAGCAAAGTCACCTGTCAAATGTCATATGATAAAAATGAGTGCATTCAGTGGTCGTGCATGGGTACGTTCAATTAAACACATTTATGGTTCGTTTACATTAGGCGATGTAAAAAATGTCGGTTCATGCATTTACTTTTTAAGAAAATCAAAATTAAAGGTCAAATTTTTTTATTTTCATTTCTCTTAAAAAAGTGACTGAATGGAAAAAAAAAATTACCAAGCGACCAAGTAAAAAAAAAATGGCCACATTTGGACACAAATGACCAAAGTGGCAACCTGGATCTGGATATGTGACGTCAAAAGCATAAAGACTAAAGAGCGAATTATTCCAATAAATCAATAAAAAAAAACACTTTGTGCCATGCATTCAAGTTTTTCATTTATTTCATAAAAAAAAATAAACATAACAGAGGCATTTTTGTCGACAACTAAATGGAATCAAAAATCAATTAATTTAAAACTAATAAATGTGGCACAAGTACCTTATATAAAGATATCGGTTCACAGAATCCATATCCCTTACAACATTACCGTTTTTTAATTGCATAGAAAAAGTAAAAGCACGAGATCAACACAAAGAGAACTATCTGGAATATCCATTTTGACTGGATATATCCAATTAAAAAAGAGTTAAAACAGTTGCTCTGCTTAGTGGTGCCGATAAAGAGAGAAAAAAGCTTATACTACAATGAGAGTCAAAGAAGGAGCTGATACGCTCTCTGCTTAATCCAAAACATGTAAGCATAAAGGACTAACTATAATAGACACATGCTGGCATACTCTTTTGCCAAAAACTAAACGGAAAGTTGTCAGAATAAAAAATACCCATAATTACCATGCATTGACTTTGAGAAGTGTCACAATACAATATGTGGTTTTGTTTGCGTTAAATTGTGCGATTTTTTTTTTAAATTCATACACAAAATAATATAAAAAAATAAACAATCGCAGCCTTTGCTGTTTGACTTGAATAATTTGTTTAATAAATTTGAATAAAAAATGTTTTGACTTCTGCCTATGCTGTGAGAGATTTGAATCGCTCTATAAAAAGGCAATGGAAGTTAACGAAACGTAACGAAACTGTGGCAATTCCAATTATGGGTATGCTCATATATTTATATGAGCTCGCTTTTATATTGACAGATCAGTCTGCCAGCATGTGGCTATTATAGTCAGGCCTTAAGTTAAGCTCTACTCGTTGTTGTATTTGTACTAATAATATCAAGCCGCATTTGCCTCATGGTTAACTCGACACTGCCATGGAGCACAGGATAAGTTTACGCTATAGAAGCGATTATATACATATATATAACATTAACTGCAAGTTTTAACTGAAACATTTTAAGCTAACGATTAATAATTGGCCTGTTACAACTTACACCTATACGCCCAACTAGAGCCCAACTCCGCTACTTGGTTGCACAAGAACATAACCAAGTTTATATTATAAAAACTTAAATTTAAAAAAAAGAGACATCAACATACTTCAATCACTTATTAACTATTTTAATAACAAAATTTTCAGTCTTAACCTGTCTCTCTTGAGTATCTAAACATGGATATCCTTCACACACACACGACCCAAAAAGTTTGTTATTAAAAACTTTTTTGACAGCGTTAACTTGAGTTAACGCTTCAGCATAACACAGAGCGTTCAAAGTTTCGAAAAATGTATTACTTATATAATGCTTATGTCGACAGAAATACTCAGTGAGTCAAAAAAGGTAACGAAACTGTCTATTTAATTTAAATTAAAGGCGCTTTTTACCACGAGTATTTCGCTTTGGACCTATGAACAATACATTGATTTCAATGTGAAATTTACTGATTTCAATGAAAAATCGTTATCAATTAAGGCCGGCAATACATTTATAGGCATCCTAGAATCGACATTTTTTTATGCATTTATGCATTTAAGTGACTTAAAAACATCTAAAAATATGTACAAAAATTTTATAAAGATATCTTGAATATTAAGAAAGTTATAAGCTTGAAAACTTTCGTAGTGGGTAGAGTGTGTTGCCCATACGCCATTGAAACCTGGTTCGAATCCCACCTGACACAGAAAATTTGCAGTTCCTTAAAAGTTATAAATTCCGGCTGTAGGGTATCAGGCACTGGTGAAGAAAAACAAACAAAGGTTATGTGAGTCTCTTCCATGCAGAATTTTGTAAACAATACCCAAAATTCAAGCATTAATAATATAGATTCTAGCATCAAAAACAGGCAATGCGAGCGTATTTGGTATGTTTTTACCAATGTGCGCCCTATAAGCTGGTACTTTTATTTTTTGACCTTCAACATTTCTTCTCAACACACCTACCTCCTTTCTACCATCCTTGTTAGGGTTCCCATACAAAAACCACAAAAACATTGCTATATTTTGTAGCTGAATCAGAAATGCAGGCATTAACACTGCAAACCTTAACAGTGCTACCGTTTACAGGGATAACACAAACAGTGGTGACGTTATAACATTACTGACGTTATTAATGCTGTCGTCAACAGTGCTGACTCAAATTCATAACTATCATTCCTACCAAAAAAGTGCTCAACGCGCCTTAACAAGTTTTCACTTCAAAAACAAAGACTAAAATATGAAAAAAGTAGATTTGGCAAAAAACGCCTGGGGTAACGAACTACTCCATATGGATTAAATTAAATGCATGATACAGATATTTATACCCCAATGCGTACTGCGTAAGGGGTATATTAACTTTGTCATTCCGTTTGTAACGTCATGAAGGAGGCGTGGCAGGTGTAGAAAAATATATATATTTTTGATCAGCATCACCTCCCGAGTCGATTTCCGTGTGTCCGTCTGTCTGTCTGTCCGTCTGTCGACACGATTACAGCCGCAATTTCAAAGCTATCGCGATGAAATGCAAAATATAAGCTTATTTTTAAAAAAGGAAGACCAAGTTCGAAAATGAGCCAAATCGGATGAAAACCACGCCTACCTCCCATACAAATTGCCTTTACTTTACACGTAAAATCTCTTAAAAATCCACAAAAATTAAGGAAATGTTTTGAAATTTTGCACGTTAGCTTTGATTTATAATACGAACCATCTCTATGATAATTGGCGAAATCGGATCAAAGCCACGCCTACCTCCCATACAAAGTAACGTCATCAAAATAGCAAAACTTTTGTTAATATATCGAACTGAATGTCATCGTGTATGGGGCATCGTGTATACGGGCTATTTTAGCTTCGGTACCCTGCCGAAGCTCCATCCTTACTAGTTTTGAATATACTTAAATACGCCCTCGGTGTGGTGTTTTAACTTCAACCCTGTCGAAGATCCATTCCTAAATAGTTTTTGATAACTTCTCTTTTTTCACTGCAGGAGGGACTATTTCAGCGCGTTTAAATTTTAAGTGAACGATACTTGAAGGAACTATTGAAATTATTATTTTCTTATTGATAGCTATAAGAGGGTATTTTTTTATTCTGCTAAGACCGAATTTTCTAATTTTCTTAAAACTGGAAAAAATTTTAAATAACTAATTTACTCTCTAAAACTTATAACAATGATCTCATCATCAAATACTCAACAATCAGCTAAGACCGCTCATCTTCAAAGCCTAATTACAAGTTGCTAAGCTGAATATACGTATTATACCAAACCCTACTTAAAAAAGTTATTATAATATTTTTCTTAAAACTGTTAAGGCTAAAGTGACAAAAAAACACCATCATCACATCAAAACAAACAAGGACAATCCTTTTTTTTTTTTTTTTTGCAGTACACAAAGGATGAGGTTGTTGATTTTATGCTTAACACATATTAGAGGAGGGAGGAAGTATTAAAAGGGTGAAAACGTTGAATTTTGCTTGAAAGTAAAATTAACAAATGTAAAAAAACACCATGAAAGGGTCAAAGTTAAAAGCAGTGCACACGCAGGAAAAACCATTAAAAAAATGCTTTTAATTTACATAACAGAAAAAAACTACAAAATAAATAAGGAAACATAACAGCTCTGTTCAACTCCTTTTTATAACGCGCCAACACTAAAGATTTAAGAACCAATTTTCTAGATTCTAGCTGAAAATATTGAAAATAAAATGAACGGTGAGAATATAAAGCAAACAGTGAAAATGACGACAGCAAATGGCGAACATCGAGGAAGCAAAATAGCAAATATTGCAACAATAACACAAAAAAAAACAAAATAGTACGAGTACTATAACAAGTGGGAATTAAAAAAATCTACTAAAACAACACAAAAACAAAATTTTTGTTTTGTTGTTGAGCAAGCTTTTTGTTGTTGTTGTTGTTGTTGTTGTTGTTGTTGTTGTTGTTGTTGTTGTTGTTGTTGTTGCCGATTTTCATATTATTGTTGTTTTTGTTATTGCTGTTTGGCAAAATGCTCGAGCGTGTGTTTTCTTTAGCTGGGCTATAGAAAGTTTTTGATTTGGGCGGTATTTGAACACAAAGCAAACAAGCGTGGTGGTTTACATTATGGGCTGCTAAAAATGATACGAAAACAACAAAATCAACAGCAGCAACAACAACAATGACAACAACACAGGCAGATACTTAAAAAAAATGGTCAATCTCAGGGGGAGAAAAGAACAAACATATTTTTTGTTTTCTCTTTTTGTTTGCAACAACTGGCTACATTGAGTTATAATGAAAACAAAAATATCAACAAAAACGACAACAACAACAACAACAACAACAAGATCAAAAGTATCAAAATCAATTTAAATCAAAATTTATTTTTCCTGCTAAGGATTCTTGAAAAAATAATGCTTCCTTGACTTTAATGTTAGTCAAGGATATGCTCAAGGATGATAACTGACTATGTTTGCATAACTTTAAAGTTAATCTACAATTTAAACAAACAAAAAAAAACAAAACTGTTAAGTATCCTTAGATTTCCGATACACAAATACACACACATGACCTTGCAAATGTATAGAGTATCCGGATTGCCTGCAGTGCCTTCACCTCGATACATTTGTTATGAAAAAAGTTATTTAAAATTAAATCAATTCGTTCAGTTACACAATATTTATTAAACACTCAATTATAATATTATTGAAGTATACAAAATACTGTTATTGAAATGGAAAACCTTCGTCAAATTTCACAAAATTACGCTTTAATGATGTCTATAAAATTCTGTAAAATATGTCAGAATTTTACTCCTTTTCTTCGAATGTAGAAAAGCTTAGCTGAATAAACAGGGGGAAAAAAAAATTAAAAATGGTAGACTGTACCAAAGGTATGGCTACTGATTTACTTGGTGTGTACGTTGGTAGGACATGAAAATGAAACAACACTTTTTTGAGTCTAATTTCCGGCTACATTCGACTACCTTCGGTTGCGCCTACTGCATAAAAGATCATTACAACTGACCTTATCTACTCTTGTGTCAAATAAATAGTCTTATCCATAATCCAGTAATAAATGAAAATGAACTACTCTACTCTTACAACAGTAGAGTTCAGCTACTACAGCTTTTTCACACTTTCTCAGCAATAACCCTATAGGAACAAACTAACTTGTTTTTAAAAATAACTAATTAAGAAACTAATTTAAAATAAAGTAGTATATGAACTACTTTGTATTATATTAAGGTGGCATTCAATTCTTAATAGTTTTTATTGCATTATATATGAAGTAATTGAAAAACTACTTTAATTTTGTAGAAGACTGAAAGCTTGAAAGACTTTTTTTATTTAATTTTCTAATATGCCTTCTGCATTCACGTAATGAATTTATGTAGTTTTTTTTTTTCAAAACAGTCAAATAAAATATCTTTTTGATGTATAGAAATTTAATATGTTTATGCTTTTAAATTCATCTTTAGTAAGTGGAATATTAACTAGTTTTCAATTGGTTATTTTAAAGTAGTTAAAAAAATAATTTAAATATAACTAGTTTAACAAGTAGTTGAAAATATATGCAGACGAAAGTTAATTGACTTATTTAGCGGACATCACCATAAAAAATATGTAAGTTCATTCTAGGGGAAAAAGTCAGAATTTCAACTAGTTGTGGTTGACATAAGACTACTTTTTCAACTACTTTTAAATTAGTTGATTTTCCTTCAGGGAACCTATTTAAAGCAATGACCCACAAATCATTGAAAAATATCAATGTTATGGATGCCAGTGACCTCAAAAAAGTTAATGTGGGAAAAATGTACACGTCAATCAATAAGTTGGGCTCAGAGACAATACACTCTCAAAAAAAAAAAAGGAAGTGTGCGAGTCAGCTCCGACGCGCGACTAGAGTTTACTCCTCTAGATCGATTACCTTGGAATTTGAGATGTATATTAAAAGGGGTGAATAAAAGCATCTCTTATAATAGTAAAAGGATTGTATACTTTTTAAATTTTAAAATATATTTATTACATACATTCAGTATGAGGTAAATTGATGAACATGTCCACGAAAGTTAAATATCTAGGGGTAACTCTAGATAGTAAACTGAACTGGAACGAACATGTAGGAGACAGGATTCAAAAGGCCAAGAGGGTTCTGTTTCAGTGTAGACGCGTTTGTGGTCTAAAATGGGGGCTAAACCCAGAGACTATGAAATGGATCTACACTATGATGGTTAGACCTGTCATCACGTATGCTTCGGTGATCTGGTGGACAAAAGTCAGTCAGAAAACCATTAAGAAGAGACTAGACAGAGTCCAACGGCTGGCGTGTTTTGGAATAACAGGGGCAATACGCACCACTCCAACAAGTGCAATGGAGGTTTTGTTAGGTATGCTACCATTGGATTTAGAAATAAAGAAAACGGCAGCTCTAACAGCCCTCAGGATGTTGCGAAATGCTACGTGGCATGGAGCAACAGCCCTCCATGGTCATATGCGCATCCTGGACATGGCACAGCGAAATGTCAGGGAGACGTGTATGCCTATGGACGGAAGGCAGAGAGTGAGAATAACAGAAAAATGTTATAAAACTCTAATAACAGATGGATCCGTTTGTGAAGAAACCGCTGGTAGCGACATCAGTATATTCACAGACGGCTCTCTGATGAATGGCAGAGCCGGATCAGGCGTCTACTCAGAAGAGTTGAACCTATCCTGTGCACTGAGGCTGGGGAGGTTCGTGTCTGTATACCAGGCGGAAATGCTTGGTGTAGTGCATGCGCTGGACCACTTGATAGATGACCGGGTAAATGGCAAGAAAATTGTCATTGCCCTTGACAATCAGTCGGTGATTAGGTGCATGCAACGGACAGATATTACTTCTAGGTTGGCCATGGAATGTCTTACCAAGCTCAATAGGTGCGCTCAGACAAATGAGCTCACACTTATGTGGGTGCGAGGACATTCTGGCATAGAGCAGAATGAAAAGGCTGATTCTTTAGCAAGAGAAGGATCAGCAGAAGAATTCTGTGGACCAGAACCACGTATCGCCATAGGCGACAACATGGTGGCAGGCCTTATTAAGCAACGGACGGACTCGGAACACCGTACAAGGTGGGAAGAAGCTGGTAATTGCAGGCAATCAAAGGCGGCCGTGAAATGGTCAAGTAGTGAGGCAGCAAAAGTCACCTGATACAATCGGCAGACTTTAAGCTGGCTTACTGCACTGGTCACAGGACACGGTCCCTACATGTACCATCTAAGGAAGATGACGATGCGTGTAGGTTGTGCCTAGAGGAGCCGGAAACAGCAGCACACATTCTGTGCCAGTGTCCGGGTGGCAAGCATAAGATTGACCAATCTGGGACGTCCATTTATTGACGAAGCCGAGATTGGTCAACTGACCTACAAGGACATGCTTGAGGTGACAAAGGGTGCTTATATAAGGAGCATGCTCACTTATGAGTGCTCCGAGCAGTAGCATCCTTCGTCAAATAGGGGACGAAAAGGGACCCACTGTGGTCTGATTCGGCCAATACCCGACTTATTATATATATAAATTGATGAATTTCATTAATAGCAACATCATTATTAAATACTGTAATATTAGGTTCGTGGTAATCGTGGATACGTAGCATCAATGGTTCCCATTGTTCTTCCAGAAACATCTAGCATCTAGTCGTTCACATTGTTCTTCCAGAAACTAAATCTAAATTAACTTCTTCTTTCAAACTTTCTAATTTCCTTAACTTTTTTCATATTTTTTCTATTTAAGATCAATTTGTGAACATATTCTGTATTAAATGCTATATATAGCTAATTCTAAATCCAGCAAGCTTTATTTAATTGAAATCGGTTGAAAATTCGTCGACTTGTTCAATTTGAAGTCTTTCTACTTCACTACAAAATCACTAAAATAACTATGTTTTGCTTGATCTCATTTGCGAAAAACTCAGTTTAGGCAAAGCAGCATGAAAAACAACGATTTGGTGATGTTTTTAAATAATTAATGCTTTAAATTTAAATAACTCGACAACTTTTTAACTAATTTCAATGAAATAAAACTTGTTGGATTTATAATTAACCAAGCTTTTATATTATTAACAATTATAATAAAAGCGCACTTTAATATAAACTACTCGTATGAGCAACGACTACGTTGCAAATGCACACATATTCAAACACACACAATTTTTTTGTTGTGCTGTGGCTAGCTGAACAGAAAAAGAGAAGAGTAGAGAGCAACATCGAGTTTATTAAAACTCTCTCTGCTGTATGTATTTTGTTGGTACTTCTTCGTTGTTGGTATATCTCTGCTGTGAGTATGTATTTTGTTTGTATAACGCTGACTGCGTAACGCTTGCTTTTTTTGTATAACGCTCGATTTCACTCGCCATAAAATGTTCATACCGCGGGCGATATATGAAATCGATTCTAAAGGAGTAATCTCCAAAAAATCTGCTTCCCTTAAAATAAAAAATCGAAGCTTTAATTCACAGGCATGGATTTTTCTATATATTATAGGGGTTTCTCCTAAAACGAAGGAATTTTTACATGGTTTAATAAAGTGAGCTCTAGATTTCGAGAAGCGTTATCGAAACTGCTTCTTTGTTTTGAAGACAAGTTTTTACTTAAATGTAAGTGATAATGATGGCTATAATAAGTTCAAATATTTCCAGAAATTGTATAAAAGCAGAAATAATATGAAGAAAACCTATCTTTATATCAAGTCCACTGCTTGTAACACCAGTGGCGGATCCAGGGGAGTTTAGGGGGTTCAAACCCCTCCCCCCGAAATTCTTAAAATATTTGTTTTGTTAAAGTAAAGTATAAGCGAACACATAAAAACTTTTAATTTGTTCTTACACTACATATGTAAATGTTTTATGCAAAATTTGTTAACAATCAAAACAATCAAAAAACAAGCGCCTATTTATATTTTTTTTTTTAACATAAGAATATTTGTGGAATAAAAAGAAATGGAATATTTTTTTCTGTCAAAAAACATATTTTTCAAAATCGGTCTGGCCACATCAATCAGAAGCAGCGCGTCGCCAGCGTTTTGCAGATGCACTGCGCTCATTGGCTGAGCTTTTTTGAATTTTCACAGCATACCATGATCAGAATGAAAAACTGCAAATAAAAAACTGAAATCTCACATATTTTAAGTTTTCTTAAATGTTGCACGTGTTTACGGTTGCGTTCAAATTTTTTAGCTTTGAGTCAAATTTCGGAATTTCAGGCTTTCGACAGATTAATAGCATTGTGTCATTAAAGTGATAAGCGTGTTCGATTCCAAATTGTGAAAACTAAGTTATATAAAATGAGTTAAAAAAAAATTTCGGAATTTTTCAAGCCGACGCAAACGGATGCGATTAATAAAGAAGGAGCTAACGATTTGTCCAGTCCTCCAAATAAAAAAAAAAAGACAGAGCTTTCACAATCAGGAGCAGCTACTACTGATCTTGTAAGTATCACCTATAATATGTACACGGAGGGAAATTTTTGTCTATTATTTATAAAACAAATTTACTTGGTTTTTAAAACAAAAAAATTAATTTGAGCCCTGTCAAATAATCGTAAAGTGAGGAGTTTTACTTTATTGCCGGGTTATTTATAGTCCAGGTTAGCAAAGCTTTTTTCACTTTCTTTGTTTTTTTTTCAATATTTAAGAATTAAGGAAACCAAAAATCCGAAATTTAATTGTGTAAAATGTTGGCAATAAATGAAAAATTCAAATTGTCTTTCACGTCTGTTCTGCTCAATTCTTTCTCTCATACTCTATTCCTCTCCTTTTGAATCTAAAATCAAAATTTGTTTTTATAAGGCCTTGGAACTTTAAAAATTAATTAAAATAATGCCAATTTTTATGCTTCTTTTGATTAATAAGAAAATTATCCTTAAAATAAGCCTTAATTTTCTTAATGGATTTATCAAACTTTTATTTTTCACACATTATTTTTCTCCAATAAACAAGACAATGTTTTTCTCAAATCAACGCTTTATTGCTTAGGCGCTAAACCAAATTAAAATTGTGTGGATTTTTTCCCTGTAATAGACAACGATTCTCTCCGTGTAGTATACAGTGCCGTGCATGATGAATGTTCTCTACTCTCGCACATTACTTTCCATCAAATTACAAGAAAAAAAATTACACATCGACGGCCTAATATGCAAAACGGTTTAGAGTCGATTTTTTTAATAAAATTATTTTTATTTTATGTCCTTTATTTTGTAATTTGGCAAAATAAAATAAGGTAAATTCCTGCATCATTAACTTATTTTTCCCAGGAATGGAATTCGCCAGTTTGCAGAATAAGCGATTTATTAAAAAAAAAATTATATATAAACTAACAAAAATATGAGACATTTTTTGTGCTTTCAACCATTAAAATAGTTTTTTTTTCTAATATGTAATTTGTATTTACACTTTGCTTCTTCTCTTAAAAGCCTTTCACTATACTTTCTTGAAAATAAGTCCATTTTGATGACTTTTCAGGCGCCTCCTAATGACGTCTCAAGTGGGTGGAAAGGTGGAGCACCTCGATTCGCTCAAACTGTTTCAAAATGCATTTCCATACATTTGCACAGCATTAGAAAAATTGGACAGCTGCAATACAAAATCCGATGGCATACAGCCTGACGTACTACTTTCGTCAATTTGCAAACCTCAATTTATTATTTCATTGACAATACTGGAACCAATTTTCAGCTCGACGAAAAACCTGAGCCTGTTGCTACAAACAATAGAATGCGATTTGAGCACCTGCGTTGAGTATTCAACTGATTTGTACGAAGAAATGATGGATTTGCGTGAAAATGCGGAGGAGAAATTCCACGAAATTTATCTCAGGAATATATACGGAAATAGCTAAGGCAGTCAATGTAAGGCTTGAAGCTCCAAGGAGTACTCAACGGCAGCTGAACTGCGCTTATTTGGAAGGTGACACGGAATCGTACTTTCGACGATCAACTTTAATTCCATTCTTGGATCATTTTTTGGATGAGCTTCGATCAAGATTTCTTGAAAATGGTGCATTACTGTCCAAAATTCAAAATATTTTGCCAACGAAATGCACAGAGCTTGATAAAGAGGAAATCCAAAAAACGATTCAAGTTTTTGAAAATCAATGGCCGAAAGATGTTGTGGGAGAATTTGAAGTTGACTTTACGATGTGGAAAAGGTGAGCATATAAATAAAGGAAATCTTTTATGTTCACTCTTAATATTTACACCTTGTATGTACTCCGTATTTTTGCAGGCACTGCTCGAAGATACCATATGAAAACCGAGCGAAATCATTTATTGATGCTCTAAACCACTGCAACAAGCAATTTTACCCATCAATACATCGGTTCCTACAAATTTGCGCAACCCTTCCGATTTCCGTGGCATCAAGCGAACGCTCATTTTCTTCTCTACGCAGATTAAAAACCTATTTGCGAAGCAAAACAAGTGAAGAACGATTGAACGGGTTGGCGTTATTAAACGTGCATCGTGACGTGGAAGTAACATGCGAAAATATTATCGGCATTATGTCGAAAAAAACACGAAGGTTGAATATTATGTTATAATCACAAATACTATTATTTCTTCGAAAATAAATATGCAAACGTTTAAATAAAACATAAAATAAAAAATTCCAAAACCCCCCAAAATTTTTTCCTGGATCCGCGCCTGTGTAACACTGTACAGTATAGCGGTCCTTATTTTTTTTCGAAAGTAATAAATTACGCAGCGGGGCTTTGTTTCCTTACATACCAGAGGTAAACTATGAAACTTTCAGGAAAAAATATTGATATTTAAAAGTGCCTCAAGCGACCCCTATATTGAAAATCTGATTTATATGAGAAAATAGTGCTGTTTTCCCCAAAAAAACCCCAATAACATCTTTAAAGGTTTATATTTGCAAAAAAAAAAAAATTGGTACGCACTTCATTTTTCATATTATTTTTTCTTTAAAATAAGTCACCAAACATGGAAATCGTACTTAAATTACCATAATCATACTTATTAGTTATGATTTTTTACGATTGGAAAAAAATCTAATTTTTTCTTGTTGTATTAAAAAAACGACAGTTTCGATAGTATAGTAAGTGTGGACGTAGAATTTTTGTTTGATATATTTCTGGATGAAATTGTTGTTCTTGTTCATTTTTATGTTGGTTAAAAATAAATAAAATGCAATCATTTGTTTCATAAATTTTAATAAATATTTTGGAATAATATGAATTGTAGTAATATATTTTTTTGTACTATGTATGTATTATTTACTGTATTAATCTTGCTGAAGATTAACCAAAACAATTACAAAATAAAAAACGAAAGAAATATGTATATGCAACTATTTCATAGTTACGTATTAATAACAACAACACAAGCAGTTACTGAACAATATTCGTAAAACGATTCTTGGTTTATATAATGGTGTATATGTAGTAGCGCTGCCTTTTTTTTTTAATACCAAATATAAACTTATATGCATCTATGCATCACTTCTTCGTATTGCAACGTCTTATTTTCTAAGGCATCAGGCGGACAAAGTAACGCTACCATAACAGATTGGAGTCTGCCAGCCAACTGAAATCTTTTTAGCGGCGCAAGCATTTATATACGTATGCATTGATTGTACAGCTCTGAGAAATTCATAAAAGGATTCTATTCAACAAACAACACGATGTTGCGTTCGAGATTTCGGCGCGAACTAAAGCAACAAGCATAAGAACGTCAGCAGCAACTGAATCATCAATGTATTTTTCTCATAGAAAAATGCGAATTTTCTTCTTTTCTTTTGCTATATTGTGGCTTTATTAAAGAAGTGACAAAATCCAAAGTTGGATATTCCTTTTATGCACAATATAACTGATATTTTTGGCATAAATTTTATCTTTGTACGATGAATATTAAAGGCTGTACTATAGCCTAAAGTGTACCCCAAAAAACATTAGCATGACCTTGAAAAAATTTGTGTAAATACCCATACAAACCGCGCTGTAAGACGTAATTCTACGTCAAAATCGCAAAAATTTAAATTTGCAAGAATTCTGTGAAATGTCATGGAAATATTTTCTAAGACTTTATCTAATACAGAAACAAAAAAAGGTCCAATTAAGTAAAATAATTTGGTCGTTACCCGGCGTCTCCACAGGCAATCAATTATTGCCGATCAGCTGTCATTTCACCAGAAAGATATGAACCATATCAAAACAAAGCATATATTGCTCTTCATGAGCAGTAAGCGGTATCTATTGGCAATTTATCGTCTGACATAAGTATCAAGATATAAAATATTGCCTGTGGAGACGGCCTGTTACGAAATTTTTTGCTAGAGGTACAGTATGCGTTTTCGAAAATTTATAGTCTGAATATTCCCTGCAGAAAATGTCATGTCTGATCATGCAAGAATTCAGACCTGACAGACATGAACGAGACCTGGCACCTTTCCTTGAAAACAGCCCTAACCTTTTCATACAAATGTCCGCCTCTTCAGACTTGAAAGGTAGCCAATAGAGGAGCACAGCTGACTTTCGTTGATGCGAGGCGAGCGGAAATAATTGATGTAACTCTCATTTGCAGAAAGGCTCTGTACAGAATAGAAAACTGGAGGGTCGTGGATAGGTTATTCATGTCTGATCACAGATCCATTCAGTTTGAATTCAAGTACGAAATACGACGCCAGCGAAATAGCAAGAAGGTCAGGAAATCCAAGAATACAGATCCTGTGAAATATAAGGCGAAGTTGAGGGAAGCACTGACCCAAAAAGCTATAAATGTTCTTGGAAATACAGCGGAAGTGGAAAGTCTCTCTGAGGAGAGAACCACTCAGACTTTTTGGAGCTGAAATCAACATGTCCACGAAAGTTAAATATCTAAGGGTAACCCTTGATGGCAAACTGAACTGGAACGAGCATATAGAAGATAATATTCAAAAAGCCAAGAGGGTTCTGTTTCAATGTAGACGCGTTTGTGGTCAACACTATGATGATAAGACGTGTCATCACGTATGCTTCAGTGATTTGGTGAGCAAAAGTCTGCCAGAAAACCATTAAGAAGAGACTGGACAGAGTCCAACGGCTGGCGTGTGTTTGAATAACAGGAGCAAAACGCAGAAAACGGCGGCGCCAACAGCCCTCAGGATGTTGCGAAATGCTACGTGGCATGGATTAACGGCCCTTCATGGTCATATGCGCATGCTTGATATTGTACATAGAGATGTCAGGAAGACGTCTAGGCCTATGGACGGAAGGCAGAGAGTAAGAATAACAGAAAAATGTTATAAAACTCTTATAACAAATGGAGTCGTTTGTGAAGATCGCTGGTAACGATATCAGTATATTCACAGACGGTTCTCTGATGAATGGCAGAGCCGGGGCAGGTGTTTTCTCAGAAGAGTTGAGCCTATCCTGTGTACTGAGGCTAGGGAGGTTTGTGTCTGTATACCAGGCGGAAATGCTTGGTGTGGTGCATGTGCTGGATAGATTACCGGGTCAATGGCAAGAAAATTGTCATTGCCCTTGACAATCAGTCGGTGATTAGGTGCATGCAACGGACAGACATCACTTCCAGGTTAGCCATAGACAAATGACACACATAAACAAATGACCACAGACAAATGAGCACACATTTATGTGGGTGAGAGCATGATACAATAATTTACAACGCAGCCTTGACAACTACCTTTTTTCTCACGAGCGGCGATCGTGAGTTGTCAAATCAATACAAAGTTTAACTTTTCATCTGTTTTGCTGCTTCTTCGTTTTCTCTTTTTTAATGTATTTTTGACAACTCCAAATCGCCAACAGAACTGTTACTCCTACCTTGTAAATCATTTTACCATGGGTGAGAGTACATTCTGGCATAGAACAGAATGAAAATGCTGGCTCTTTAGCGAGGCAAGGATCAGTTGAAGAATTCTGTGGACCAGAACAACGTATGGCCATAGGCAACAACATGGTGTCAGGCCTTATTAATCAATTGAGGGACTCGGAACACCGTGCAAGATGGGAAAAAGCTGTTAATTGCAGGCAATCAAAAGCCGGCGGTGGCAAGCATAATATTGACCATTCTGGGACGTCCATTTATTAGCCAAGCCGAGATTGGTCAACTGACCTACAAGGATATGCTTAAGGTGGCAAAGGATGCTTATATAAGGAGCATGCTCACGTATGAGTGCTTCGAGCAGTAGCATCTTTGTCCAATAGGGGACGACAAGGGACCCACTGTGGTCCACTTCGGCTAATCCCCGATTATTATATATTATACTAGCTTATTCCCGGCGCACTTCGCTGAGCTCAGCGCTTATCCCATAAAAGAGCGCGTAGCTTTAGTGAAGCCATGCTTTTATAGTAAGTTTGTACCGAGTTTCATTGATATGTGACTTATTTCGAAAGCTAAGGGGCCTTTTACGGTCGGCACCAGGCTTCACAGGAACCCTCTCAACGCTTTAGTATAAAAATTGGCTTAGCGGTTTCGAAGTCTAGTACGTGATATACACATATACTCACATACGTATATACATTAAGTCGCTCCACGCTCTTTAGGAAAAAAAATGTTGAGTCTCTTTCTTCAAAATAATCCATGGCTTATCTTATGATGATCCCCAAAATATTTCGACTAAAAATATTGTTTTAACTTTTTTCATATTATTTTCACTAAAATTGAAACGAATTTTTTCCTATACTACTTTTAAACAAATAAATTGTAAAATGTAAAAAATGTGTACATTTTTTTGTAATTTCATTCAATTTTGTTATTCACTTTACACTATATTTTGTCATCAATAGATAATTTATTTGACTAAAAGTAACATCGCAAAACAAAAAAAAAAAAAAATTGAATTTGAATTTTAGTGAAAAATATATCGAAAAAGTTAAACAATTAATGAAAATCTGCATTATCTCTGGTCCGACTGTAAAAGTTTAAATCTTATTTGTGTTCAAACATTCCACAACACGCACAATACAATTGATCATAAGAAGCTCAGTCAAAGTGCTTTCACGGGCTGAAATTGGCCATTTCGTTTTGTTTTTTTTTTTGTGGGTGGTACAAGTAGGCGTGGCAAATTTTATGTATATATATATATTGACTGCCACTTGGAGCACCTGCATATCAAGTGTTACTATCAAAACGCGTACAACTCAAGAATATGCATGATTTCGAAAAAGTGGGCGTAGGTATATTGCGATCACGCCCATTTTTTAACAGTTGCCGATAGTGACCATATGAACTAAATTACCAAATCTTAGTCTTCTACGGCAAAAGCCGTCTGATATAAAGCATATTTACTGATTTGTGGGCGGTAAAATTGGGCGTGACAACGTTTATATTTACATAGTGACTGCCACTTGTATCCATAGCACCTAAATACCAAGATCCACTATCAAAACTTGAACATATCAGGAATTAAAATGATTGCTGAAAAGTGGGCGTAGATATAGTGTGATCACCGAAAGTAACATCTGAACAAAATGTACAGTCACCGAAATTAACCATCTGAACAAAATTACCAAATTTTAGTTTTATATGATTAAAACCGTCTGATACATAGCATTTTTTTTTTGGTTTGTGGGCGATAGAGCCAATTTGGGTTGTATGGGAGGTACCACGCCCCCTTTTCAAATCAACATCAATCTTCACAGGAACACTTCCAGAATGTTGCTTCAGTATCCCTAAAAATTTCATAAAGTTTGGTTTAGTGGTTTTGGAGTCTATACGTGATATACACACATACCCACATACCCACCGTCGTACCCATATAGATAGACAGATATAACCTATTCAAAACTGTAAGATTTATAGCATCAAAATAAATACATGTATTACATTTATAAATATTATATCAAACATTATTTATATATGAAGAAATTTGGTACAAAAAATGTATTTTACATCTCTGACTTTTAGAACCAAATATACGTAGCGTAATACCTAATAAATCTGTGAGAGAAAAACTCATTCCATATCAACTGTTATCAACTTATTGCATGCTTCAATACTCTGATACCGTCTACAGTTTATTCAAACTCCGTCCCATAAATTAAGTCTGCCTTATAAGAACAGCTACTATTTCTTTCACTATTTTCCTACTTTATGAGTTCATTGCTTCAATATTATTATCTTCCAATTGCTCTAAGTGCCATGTTTCATTGATGTGTTGCACTGTCTTCAAACAAAACGAGTGCTTATTTATTGGTTATCCTAAACTGTGTTCCACCAATGCTCAGCCACAAGCAGCCTCTTCAAGTACAGAAACAATGGAAAAAATAATAAAAAAAAAATATAAGAAGAAACGCAAGCCTGTCAGCTATAATGAAGGTTATTAATTTCTTGTTGCGTGTGTCTTGGCCTAAGTTCTGCACAAAAGATCCATCCATATATTTTCTTTGAATTTATTGGGTCAGCTGTAACTGTTCTACTGCGCTAGAGAGCTAGAGAGGTAGAGCTTTAATTTGTAAATAAGATTGTATATCTTAAATTTTATGTGTGTGTTTGAACGAACGAACTCCTTTTTTGGCCGAAGGTCAGTACAATCAACTTCAAGCTTGTATTACTTAATGTTTGTGTTTTTGACGACTTGATTTTATATCCATGATTAATATAGTTCGAAGTAATATTTTCGAAAAAACCTGATAAATAAGGTGTTTCAATTTTGTTGAAGAACATGAACAAAAAATTCTGATGAAAAAGGTATAAATATGTTAACTGAATATTGCTTCCACAATGCCTACGTTTTTTTTTGTTTTTTTATCTTTCTGACTAGTGAATAAGCTGGCCCTGTAGCACTAGTGAAGTGGCTAGGAAATGGTACTTAAAGGACAGCAATTGACCTCTGCCTAAGATATGTTCACGTAAAATTCGCCAGTTGAATGCACAGAAAGTAGATTGATGTTAAAACTAAAACTGGTTAACTTAGGACTAGTGAAATCGGTAGTTCTGTACTAGTGCCACTTACTGCGGGGCAGCCACAGCAATTGCAACCAATTACATGTTTCAATTGACAAGTTACAAAGCTTTTTTCGACAAGCGAAGCGAGCTCAAACGAAATAAAAACAGAAAAACGTTTGATCTTTTTTTTTGCTGATGATGTATGTCCTGCGGCATTGACAAATGTTAGAATTTAATTACTACAACTGTCAAATTACGACATATTGAGAAGAAACACGCTGACAACTGTCATTTATCCATCAATAACTGTCATTCAGAAATAACACAGCAAGTGTCAGCAATTGTTATGAGCGGCAATGCACACAGAGGCACACACTTAGGAATGAAAAACCACCCACAACTCTTACAATTCTATACACATATCATCGTATATGTGTAGTATACATATTTATATATAATTTGTGTAGGTGTAGAATTATGTTTGAATAATGCACTGCAAGAAAACAATTGGTCACACATATTTTCACTTTATTCTGCTGCTATTTTCTATTTTCATGGCTCATACGAGCAATCAAAGCTCATTAAAAGCTGCTGCAGTCAAATCAATTTGTCATTTATTGTTGCCATTGTGGTAGCTCTGCCACTCTGACGCGCTTCCCTTTTTGCAAAAACAATGTCGCAAATGAACAATTCCTGGAAATTGCATGCAGTTAACTCCATTCAACTGAAATCTATAAAAGTTTGCATAGTTGTGTTGCTCTTAATTAATTTTCACACTGAACGCTGTCTGAATATATTCATGGCTGTCACACTCTAAACTGCTGCAATATTTGGCGTTTTCCGTTTTCCGTTTCCGGTTCATCTGCATTCATAGCGTATTGCAATAGTTTTTGTTGTATTATATGTGTTGAAAACAGAGCTGGACGTACTCGAGTGCTTATGTACTCCAAGCAGGAGCGTAGCCTGGGCCGACCATCCATAGGATTCAAATATTTAATACAAACCAACGCGTTTGAGACTGTTTAAAACAAAAGTTCTTCTTCGTCATTTAACCAAAAAAAAATCAGAAAATTTTAAGGAAAAGCTTTAAAAAAGGTTTATTCAAAATGCCTTCAAATAAACTTTAAGAATTTAAAATATAAAGAAATATTTAAAAAAAAAAAACAAAATGGCCCATACGCCAGAGAACCCTGGTTGAAATCCCACCTGACACAGAAAGTTTTGTCAATTGAATTAATTTTCTGTTCGGCCGTCACCTCTCTGCAGACAATGGCAAGCCTCAGAGAGAAAAAACTGCCATGAACAGCTCCTTGAGATCATAAGCCGTTCGTAATCGGCATAAAACTTGTAGGTCCAGTTCTCGATCATTTATGTTCAAACATTTCACAACACGTACAACACAATTGATCATAAGAAGCTCGGTCAAAGTCCTTTCAAGGGTTGAAATGGCCATTTCGTTTTTTTTTTTTTTCTTAAAAAGCGTGGAAAATATTTGTCAAAAAGTTGCTTTTTTAATTTGCAAAAAATAGAGCTTGGATAAAATTCTTACCATATTTAAAAGTGAGTAAATATAAAATGTTCTAATGTTAAATATTTTTAACTATAAAAAAGATCTTGCAATTTTTCATATTGCGTTAAAATACCTTCAATCCAAAAAAAAAGTGGCTGACATTGGGTGATATGTAACACCCACGGTGGGGTGATGGGTAGCACATCTCACACATTATAATTGCCATTGAAGAGGCAACGGCGTGAAACTTTGAAATGCCATCCACATCAACGGCATCTGTTCATGCAAAATAAAACGAAATCGGCACAGTTCATACTATTTAGCCCATACCAAAATCTAATCGTGGTGGGAAGTCAATGAAATGCTGTGCTCTAAAAACGTTACAGAAAATCAAACAAACAACAAAGAAAGATGCAGGTGCTCGGTCGCAAAGCCGGCGCTTTTCGTCGATATCCGAAGAAGATCGAGATTTTTGAACTTGAATGCAACAAATGCAAACGCATATTTAATTTCAGCTGTCTGAAGTACCGAACCAGCCATTTTATTTGTGCGAATTGTCACTCCGATATGGATTTTTCCCACGATTATTCATTTTGCATTTGATATTAAATTTTTTTTACAATTAATAATATTCATATGGTATATTCTATTGAAGTTAACGATCAGTTTTATTTTTTAATTGATCGTATGTGTGTGTGCAATGTGTGCAAGTGGCGGCCGTGGCGCAGTGAGTAGAGTGCGTTGCCCATACGCCATAGAATCCTGGTTCGAATCCCACCTGACACAGAAAGTTTTTTTCAATTGAATTCATTTTTCTGTTCGGCCGTCACCTCTCTGCAGACAATGGCAAACCTCAGAGAGTAAAAACTGCTGAAATGACCATTTCATTTTTTTTTTTTTTTTTTTTTTTTTTTTTTTGTGAGTGTGCTTTGAGATTCAGACCGGCTTACGAGATATTGTTGCAATTATTTCATTGTGTTTTTATCATAATACTTTCACTAAACATAAAAAGTCAAACTAAACATAAATTTAAGATCCTGGTCTGTATTCCAAAATTTTGTTGGTATAAAACATCACCCCACCGATTTCAAAAAGACCAAAAAACCATATTAAAACTTTTTTCTCTACTTCAACCATTTCACAAAATATTCAACAGGCATGAAAACCTTCAAATTGGTTCTTCTGCAAGGAATAGGCCTTTAAACCAATCAAAAATTACATTTATTTATTGGAACAAATAAGAACGTGTTACACACACATCACCCCACTTCAGGCTATTTACTATAAAATTTTTACAGATAAATAAAGTACACTGTATACAGACACATATAAAGCACATTCGTTTAATTGTGAGAGAAATAAATTTAATGTAATACTTGACTCTGCACATTTTCATACTATATCTTAGATGCTCGTCAGTCCACATGACATGTTTCTGTAATTGTTTCTTATAACCGTTAATTGTGAAAACCCTGCTCGCATATAGTATATGACGATGAGTGCCCAATTGCTTAAGTATTAGATATGACAGGGTCCATTTAATTAAAAACTGCATGCTTTTCATCATATGTGCTTTTGAGTACGATATCACTGCAAAATGTTATAAGCTTTACAGATCGATTCTGTCGCGGTAACGTTATTCTTATTACCGAAGAAACTCACCTTTTGGTAACATTTACATCCTTTTGGTATTCTACAAGCAAGCGTTACCAGTGAATATTGTTACCATCTCCTTAGGTGGTAACAAGCAAAACAGCCAGATGCATGGAAAGAGTGTCATTTGTTCTTAAACGAGCTTACGGCTTTTGAAAGCGTTACCGAGTGTACAGCATACCGAATACTAAGACCGGTAACAAATTTCGGTAACAAGATTACTATTACCGGTAACGCGCAGAATAGATCTGTTAGTCGGTCTTCCGCTGTATTGATATAACAAAGTATATCCATTAATGAAGCCAGTTGTGAAATATGTATTGTTAATTTTTAAATTTTGAAGCAAAATAAAAATTCATAAAAACGAAATATAGAAAAACAAGATGTTCTGGTCTCTTCCATATGGGCACACAATTGAGCAAGTATCTGAAAAATTTATTGATGGCATGAGTTGCACAGAAAGAAATGGTAGCGTATGCAAAGAAATAACTCTGCAGTTACAAAGCTACTGTCGCTGTCAACTTGAAACTAGTTCAGGCAGTGTGAACGATTGTGTTAAATGAAAAGCTCATTTTTGCTTAACATATTTAGCTTAGTCGGTTTGAGCATGTTATAAGCATGCTTGTACAAATCGCCGATTCTATGGTAAGTATTCTTCTGTGCACTAGGTGCTCGCGAACTACTGATTGGACACCACAACTATAAAGGGTTCTAACATTCCAGATGTTTATTCGTAAAGCATTGTCCGTTTTTCGTTTGCAATTTTCTTCAACGTTATTGGGGTTCTTATCTGAGGCTGGTTTAGTTTTCTGTGGGCAGAAGTAAATATGACGGGACCCAAACCTTGCGCACATTACACTTGAAAATAACTAATTAACCGACTTTAAAAAGACATACATCGATAACTCCTAAGCCATATGCCTGATAGCCATCCTTTTTGGTGAACAGGTAGATATCATAAACACAGAGGTGCCCATCTGAAAATTGGGCGGTATTCAGTAAAGGGGTGTGGTAATACTAGAAAAATACTTTCTTGAATACTATTGACACTAGAGTACTGCAATTTAGTGTAGGGGTAGGCACAATTATTACAAATTACGGTCAAGAAACGGACGTTATTCGACAAATGGGCGCGGCAATATTAGAAAAACAGTGTATCTTCTTCTTCTATATATATAAAAATGAATGTATGTATGTGGGTATGTGGGTATGTGGATATGTGGGTATGTGGATATGTGTGTATATCACGTATAGACTCCAAAACCACCGAACCGAACTTTATGAAATTTTTAGGCATACTGAAGCAACATTCGGGAAGTGTTCCTGTGAAGTTTGGTGTTGATTGGATAAGGGGGCGTGGTACCTCCCATACAACCCAAATTGGCTCTATCGCCCACAAACCAAAAAAAATGCTTTATATCAAACGGTTTTAATCATATAAAACTAAAATTTGGTAATTTTGTTCAGATGGTTACTTCCATTCACTGTACAAAAAAAGGGCGTAGTCTTACTATATCTACGCCCACTTTCAGCAATCGTTTTAATTCGTGAAATGTTCAAGTTTTGATAGTGAATCTTGGTATGCACGTGCAATGGATACAAGTGGCAGTCACTATGTAAATATAAACGTTGTCACGCCCACTTTTACCGCCCACCAATCATTAAAAATGCTTTATATCAGACGGTTTTTGCCGTATAAGACTAAGATTTGGTAATTTAGTTTGTATGGTTACTGTACGCCAATGTACAAAAAATGGGCATGGCCGCACTATATCTACGCCCACTTTATCGAAATCTTGCTTATTCCTGAGCTGTACACGTTTTGATAGTCAATCTTGGAATGCAGGTGCTATGGGTCTAAGTGGCAGTCACTATGTAAATATAAACGTTGTCACGCCCACTTTTACCACCCACAAATCAGTAAAAATTCTTTATATCAGACGGCTTTTGCCGTAGAAGACTAAGATTTGGTAATTCAGTTCGTATGGTTACTGTCGGCCAATCCACAAAAAATGGGCATGGCCGCACTATATCTACGCCCACTATATCGAAATCATGCTTATTGCTGAGTAGTACACGTTTTGATAGTGAATCTTGGGATGCAGGTGCTAAAGGTCCAAGAGGCAGTCACTATGTAAATATTAATGTTGTCACGCCCACTTTTACCGCCCACAAATTAGTAAAAATGCTTTATAACAGACGGCTTTTGCCGTAGAAGACTAAGATTTGGCAATTTAGTTCGTATGGTTACTGTCGGCCAATGTACAAGAAATGGGTATGGCCGCACTATATCTACGCCCACTTTATCGAAACCTTGCTTATTCCTGAGCTGTACACGTTTTGATAGTCAATCTTGGTATGCAGGTGCTATGGGTCCAAGTGGCAGTCACTATGTAAATATTAACGTTGTCACGCCCACTTTTACTGCCCACAAATCAGTAAAAATGCTTTATATCAGACGGCTTTTGTCGTAGAAGACTAAGATTTGGTAATTTAGTTTTAATCATTACTGTCAGCCAAGTGTACAAGAAATGGACATGTCCGCCCTATATCTACGCCCACTTTATCGAAATCATGCTTATTCCTGAGCTGTACAAGTTTTGATAATGAATCTAAGTGTGCAGGTACTATGGATCCCAGTATATAGTATATAGTAGTAAAACATATGAATGTTTTCACGTCCACTTTCAACGCCCACAAATCATTAAAAAAGTATAAGACTAGGATTTGGTAATTTAGTTTATTTGATTACTGTCGGCCAATGCACAAACAATGGGCATGGCCGCACTATATCTACACCCACTTTCTCGAAATCATGCTTATTCCTGAGCTGTACACGGTTTGATAGGAAATCTTAGTATGCAGGTGCTATGGATCCAAGTGACAGTCACTATGTATATACAAATGTTGTTACGTCCACTTTAACCGCCCACAAATCAGTAAAAATGCTTTATATTAGACGGCTTTTACCGTAGAAGACTAAGAATTGGTAATTTTGTACATAAGGTCACTATCGGCAACTGTTAAAAATGGGCGTGGTTGCACGACTTCTACGCCCACTTTTTCGAAATCATGCTTATTCCTGCGTTGTACGCGTTTTGATAGTAACACTTTATACGCAGGTGCTCTAAGCGGCGGTGAATATATATATATAAAATTTGCCACCCCAACTTGTACCACCCGCAAATAAAAAAAAAACAACACGAAATGGCCAATTTCAACCCTTGAAAGGACTTTGACCGAGCTTCTTATGATGAATTGTGTTGTGCGTGTTGTGGAATGTTTGAACACAAATGATCGAGAACTGGACCTACAAGTTTTATGCCGATTCCGAACGGCTTATGTTCTCAAGAAGCTTTTCATGGCAGTTTTTACTCTCTGAGGTTTGCCATTGTCAGCAGAGAGGTGACGGCCGAACTGAAAAATTAATTCAATTGAAAAAACTTTCTGTGTCAGGTGGAATTCGAACCAGGGTTCTATCCCATATGGACCACACACTCTACCCACTACGCCACGGCCGCCACTTTTTTTACCCACAAATCAATAGAACTTTTATAAATCAGACAATTCTCATCGTTAAATACTAAAATTTGGTAATTAAGTTCATACGCTTACTCTCGACAGCTTTGCAAAAAATGTGCATGGTAGCACTATATCTGTGCCCACTCTTCAGCAATAATTTTATTTAATTTATTTATTTATTTATGTATTATAGTTAATTACAATTTAACAATTATAACTAAGTAAGCACAAGGTGCCAGGGCTATCGGTTAGAAATAATTTAAATTCCTGAGATGTGAACGTTTTGATAGTCAAACCAAAGTCCAAGTGGCGGTCACTTTTTATATAAATTTTGTCACTCCCACAAATCCGTGAAAGTATATAAATCAAAATTTACAGTAAAAGTCGCACTTTATCTACGCCGACTTTTCAGAAATCATTGTAATTTCTGAGCTGTACAAGTTTTGATAGTGAAACTTGATATGTTGGTGCAATAAGACCAAGTGGCGGTCACTATACATATAAATGTTGCCATGGCTAAATGTTTGTTTGTATACTAGGGCTCCTCACAAAAAAAAAGGAGTTTGGGTCGGTTGCTCAAAATAACGCTTTTTGTTATGATGATCCCCCAAATATTTCGACAATAGCTGGAATAGTTTGAAATAAAAAAAAAAACAAAAACGAAATGGCCATTTCAGCCCTTGAAAGCACATTGACCGATCTTCTTATTTCTTAATAACAAACGGTCAGACTTAATAGTTATTTTGTCTTGCCATGTTACTTTTGGTCAAATAAATTATCTATTCATGATAAAATATAGTGTAAAGTGAAGAATTAAATTGAATGAAATAACAAAAAAAATTTACACATTTTTTACATTTTACAATTTATTTGACTAAAAGTAGTATGGGAAAAAATTAATTTGAATTATAGTGAAAATAATATGAAAAAAGTTAAAACAATCCATAAAAATCCGCATTATCTTTGGTCCAACAGAAAAAATTGAAGATTTTTGATGCAAAAGAACTTTTTCATTACTCTTATTTCTGACCGTTTGTTTTTTTTTTTAACTACCATACCATGCAATATTTTTAGTCGAAATTTTTTGGGGATCACCGTAACATAAGCCATGAATTATTTTGAAGCACCGGACTAAGCAACTTTTTTTTCTAAGGAGCGTGAGGCGACTTAATGTATATACGTATGTGGGTATATGTGTATATCACTTAAGGATTCCGAAACCGCTAAGTCAACTTTTATACCAAAGCCTTGAGAGGGTTCCTATGAAGTCTGGTGCCGACCGTAAAAGGCTCCTTAAATACACCTAAAATTTTCGATATCGACCAGTTTTGGTTTTTTTTTTGTAGGTCGCACAGTCTCGGAATTCAGTATTCGACCTCAATTTACACATGCCGTTCCACTGGTAACATTTTATGGGCGTTGGTCGAGGAGCGTGGTACTTTTTCAGCACCCCAAATATTCGGTATAGTTTTCGAAATAAGTCACACATCAATAAAACTCGGTACGAACTTACTATAAAAGTATGGCTTCACTAAAGCTACACCCTCTTTTAGGGGATAAGCGCTGAGCGCAGCGAAGCGCTCCGGGTATAAACGGAAGATTGGGTATAATTATTACGAAACACGTGAAATCTATATTAAATTTAAGAGAGAGATATTTGAAATAACCAACAAACTTTCAGAATTTAATAGAACAACTTTTTTAAGAACAATTGAATTTATGTAGTTTATGTATCATATTCAATATCATGTATTGATATTATGTATCATATTCTTTGAAAAGGAGGAAATAAAAACTTAAAAAAAACCGACTACAAAATCACTACAAAGTAAAAAATAATTTTAAAATAACTTTTCCTTTTAATTTCGTAGTCATATTCGATAATTTACTTAAACATATTATTACATTGGAAATCTTATTTTTTTAATTTGTTTTTTTAATATGTTTTATTATCATAAATATATTAATTTCTTTATGAATACAAAAGCTTTGAAGTCGGCGCTTCTGATTAAAAGTATGTTTATATTAGCACCGACCTTAAAAGCTTTATATTCATAAAGAATTTCATATATTTATGATAATAAAAGAAATTAGAAAAATATTCAAATAATAAGATTTGCAATGTAATAATACGTTTAAATAAATTATTAAATATGACCAAGAAATTAAAAGCAAAGGTTATTTTAAAATTATTTTTTACTTTTAGTGATTTTGTAGTCGGTTTTTTTTTAAGTTTTTTCAAAAGTCCTTTTCTGTCTATCGAATCCATTGAATGAACCACAACCGAAGGTTTTGCAAAAAGTGAGAGTTTAAAGAACCTTGTTGGATCGTTATTTTTCCATGAGTGCTCTTTAAAGTTTTCGAAAAGTAGTGTTCGCCTCCAACTACATACAATGAAAATAAGTAGTTCGTTATACAAGTGATTCGGAACCATTGAGAATAGTCGTTCCACGTTATGATACTTTTTCCACTGGCAAAGCACTGTTTACCTTAAAAAAAAAATCCCAAGCTTAAATGTCAACTACATTTTGTGTGTTGCGCGTGACATTATGATTCTTAAAATAGACCAATCAACAACCACATTTCTTATTTTTCTGCATTAACACCAACAAGAACTCTGCTTGTACATTTACCACAAGTACTCCCACTTATTTGTACGTTGATTTATACGTCTTACCTTCTAACGTAATCAGCTAACCTGAGTTTTCGCCTACAATCTAATTAGTTAACCATCTTAGAAATTTTTCCCTCAACACACCCTTTTATGCAACCTTCGGTCGTGATGTTAGGTAAACTAATCAAGGGTGCCTACTACCCTGAAGCTGTTGCACTTTGTAACAACCACAATCATGCACGTAGCCAAGCATCTGAATTTCCACGTCATAATGTTATTTTACAGTTCTGTTCTTGACGTTTCAAAGGTGTGGGTGGATGGACTGCGAGTATATGTATGCAGTTAGAAAACAAGATTATGGCTTAGAAAACGGTGTTGCCTGCTAGTAATTTTCAAGAGAAATTCAAGGTTTTGTGGTAATTCAAGCCAAATTAGCACAGTAAACAAAACCTTCAATAGTTTGTTTTATGGACAGATACCATTTCGTTTTGATGTTTACTTATATTTTTATAGCAGCTATTTTGTGATTTGTTTTTTTTTCAAGGCGCCATTCTTTAATAAATCTGTCCCAGATTTAGTTCATTAGTAATGCAAATATTATACTATTTAGTACGAATGAATGCGAATTTTTAATTAGCTTACGTGTTTTTAAATCTATCGCTGAAATCCACATTTAAATTAAATGATTTTAAATTTAATTATCATAATATTGTAAACATTTTAAAGTCGATATAATTTAATTTATTTTTATTGTTTCTTTGTCTTTACAGCAAATAATGAATCTCCATGTAATCAATTATTGGCATTTATTGGATTACAGAATACAAAAAAGATTAAATAAATAAAATAATGAATACTATAAAATTAAAGGCTATAGCAAAACGTAGTCAAAAACCAAAGTCGAATTTAATTTTATTTATTTTTTTTGTTTTGTTTTTTTTTTTATTTACCGCGGCCGTATTTGAGTATATTCATAGTCTTTAGCCGATTATAAAATGCTACTGTGAAATCTGAAAAAAATTGGGTCATATGTTTAATTTAATTTAACCCTTAGCTGCCCCATAGAGAAGTACGTTATTCCAAACTTTTTAGTCAGTTCAACTTGTTTAAATTTTTAGGCTTTGTTTTACTCTTTTTTATAAATATTTCAGGTTATCATTGATGAACCATCAATACTTAAAAACATATATGGAACAAAGTTCCTATATTTTAGTAAGTCAAAAAAACTCAATCTCTTGTTTTGAGAGCGATTTTTTGTAGTTTGGGTAACTAGTTACCGCTGGGTGACATCTATGTTACTGGAGTGAGGTTTGGCAGCTAAGAGCTAATCACAGCTTATGCATAAAGTATTAAGTCAATATATAAACTTTTGTGATATTTATGAAGATTTTTCTATTTTGATGACGTCACTTTGTATGGTCAGTACACAGTTAAAAATCATGGACTTATTTTTAATCCAATCATTGGAATCATTCTTTTATTAGAATTTAAAATCTTCAAACGATTAAAATGTTTCTCAATAAAACGTGAAATTTATGCCTATATATTTTACACACATATTTATATATGTTTACGAAGTTTACTGAATTTGTTTTGTTGGCGGTACGAGTAATTTTATCAGCATTATATGAATCGGAGCTACAGACTATGAAATCATAAATGACGAGCGTTAGCTCGCTTCCTTCCAGCATGGGTCTTTGGATTTCCTGAATATCTTGTGAAAAAAAAACGAGATGGCCATCTCAGCCCTTGAAATGACTTTGACCGAGCTTCTTATGATCAGTTGTGTTGTGTGTGATGTGAAATTTTTGCACACAAATGATCGAGAACTGTACCTACATGTTTTACGCCGACTCCGAACGGCTTACGTTCTCAAGAAGCTTTTCATGGCAGTTTTTACTCTCTGAGGTTTGCCATTGCCTGCAGAGAGGTGACGGCCTAACAGAAAATTAATTCAATTGAAAAAATTTTCTGTGTCCGATGGAGGATTCCAACCTGGGTTCTCTGGCGTAAGAGTATATGTATATCTAAAGGAGTATAGATATACCATATATCTATCTATATATATATAAAATTGTAAAAAAAAAAAATCTGAACATGAAATATTTTTTGGAAATTCATTTTGCGATGGACATTTTGAACGACGCTGAGTCCAAAAACCGCATTTTTTAAATTTTTGTCTGCCTGACTGTCTGCCTGTCTATTAGAGCATCACACGAAAACCACTGGATGGATTTAAATGGAACTTAACATCTAGGTTCCTTATACCCCCCGTTCAATATACAGGTTACTTTTTATTCAGTAAAAAAGGTTGGACCCGGTAGGGGGCGCTGCGATCGGCTTCCAGTCATTCTTTTTTTAATTTATCTCCGAAACCGTTCATCCGATTTGCATGAAAATTTGTATATATATTTTAGAGGTTTTCGGATACGGTGAGTTTTTATGACTTATCTACTCTGTTCTATCTTGAACACAAGAGGGCGCTGTAGTGCAAATGTTTTAAAAAACGTCGAAAAACTCTTAAGCCGTTCATCCGAATACATGTTTATATTAAACATATATACATATACATGGGCGTAGCGAGGGTAGGGCAGTGGCCCCCCTGATTTGTATAGGTATATACATGTATGTATTATATGCATATGCAACATATGTAACATATATGCATATACATGGGCGTAGCGAAGGTAGGGCAGTTGGTCCCCCTGATATGTTTATGTATATATTATGCATATATAAACATATATACATACACATGGCGTAGCAACGGTAGGGCAGTGGGGTGCAGTTGTCCCCTGGTATGTATATGTGTATACATGTATGCATTATACATAAATATATACATACATATAGATGGAGCTAAAGAGTTTTACTCCAGTCGTGGGGTTTAAATAATTCAACATTATTATTTTCCCATATCAGGGCAGGTTATGCCGAATTCTGTTGTATTTGAGTTCGCATCAACACATGCGCAAGTCAGTTGCGTCGTACGTTGGCGTTGTTTTGACATTTCAATTTATATTTTCAGTGCTTATTTAATTGTTATCCAGTAAAAAAAGACTTAATAAATAAGACAAAATAATGGCTTATCCGCAAAAATTAAAAAAAAAAAAATCATAAGAAATACTTAGAATGTTTGGTTTATTTTTTAAAAATATATTAATTTCTTTAAAATAGTATCTATGAATTATAAATATTGTGCAACCTTAAAAAGAACACACAAAAGTTAAGTCAACTATAATAACACTTGAACTGTCAACAAGTTTAGTAGCTTGAACACATTACGACACGAGGTCAAAGGAGAGCATTTATGTATGAGAAAATTTACAGAAATGATTGCCAAAAATTCGTTTCTGCTCTGATTTCTTCAAAAAAGACCATTCTATCGAATACAATATAAAATTTGACAATATACTTTTGCAAGCGATCGGCACGCATACACAAATCGCGATTTCCCTAACTTTTTCTTATTATTTTCAGATGTTCGAGCAACATTTTGCTCATTTTGCCGAATTTACCGGTTTGAAAGATGCACATAAAATTCCTTCTAAAGTTTGTAAAAAGTTTTTTCAAACTGACGAATGAGTTCAAAAATAATTTATATCAACTCCCAAGCTAAACCGGGTATTCAGCTAGTGCATAAATAAAACTGGAAACAAAATCGTCGAAATGTCGAAATGGAATAAAAATTAAAAAAAAATTTTTAAAAACAATATTTAAGATCAGCGGTTCCCAATTAGTGGGTTGCGGAAGGGTTATAGGTGAGTCGTAACTCGATCTTAAAACACTCAGAAGCCATCGAATAAGCCATCAGAAAATATAAAAAAAGCAAATAAGTCATTAAAAACTCACCATATTCGAAAACCTCCATAAACAAATTTTTATGCAAATCGGATGAACGATTTCGGAGATAAATTATAAAAACAAAATGCCTTAAACACGATCGCAGCGCCACCTACCGGGTCCAATTGTAAATCTGAACCATCCAGGGATCCACTCAAACACACACAAAACATTTCATCAAAATCAGTGCAGACGTTAAGGAACAGTTTAATAACATACACACGTACAAATTGTATAACAGCGCCCTCTAGTTTCGAGAAAGAGCTAAAAAGATAGCACCAAAATCTTTGCCGTACTCGAAAGTCGCTATTTACAAATTTTCATCCAAATCGGATGAGCAGTTTTGGAGTTTTACACGATTTCCTAAGAATTGTACTAAAGCGCCCTCTGGTGTTCAAGATAGCACAAAAAAGTTAAGTCCAAAACACTCACTGTATCAGAAAACCCCTATATTCCAATTTTCATGCAAATCGAATGCAAAATTTTTATGCAAAATATTTGTACTACAGCGCCCTCTGGTGTTCGAGATAGAACAGAGTAGATAAGTTATAAAAACTCATCGTATCCGAGAAACTCTACTTACAAATTTTCATGCAAATCGGATGAACGGTTTCGGAGATAAGCTAAAAAAACCCGATCGCAGCGCCCCCTACAGGGTCCAACCTTTTTTACTAAAAAAAAAGTAGCCTATGTTATGACCGGGGATATAAGGAACCTAGATTTCAAGTTTCATTTAAGTCCATCCAGTGGTTTTCGCGTGATGCTTTAGCAAACAGAGAGACAGACAGACAAAAATTTTAAAAATGCGATTATCGGACTCAGCGTCATTCAAAACGCCCATCGCAAAAGGAATTTCAAAAAATATTTCATGTACAGATTTTTTTTTTTACAATTTATATATATATAGATTTTAATAATTCTTAAAAAAATTTCGCAAAAATTTGTAATATTTTTTTTTTCAATTTTATATTCACAATTTTTCGCTAATTTCTATTACTAATATTTGAAATTTTTTTTTACTACTATTTTAAGATTAATTTTCATACATTTGCCGAGTCTCCGCTAGTATTATATGTATATAATAATAAATTTATGTATTATATGTATAATAAAATATGTCAGTGGTAACACTGCATTCGATTTCCCTTAATGACTCTAGAATTATAAGGAATGACTCTAGAATCATTGGAATCATTGAGCGGCATTCTTATGAGCTATAAGTGAAAGCGACGACACTCGTCGCTCATCGCTGTTATGAGGTTGCTTTATGTGGAAGTGGTGGTTGTTGTACGCAACCGCACGTACTCGCATTCGGTTTTTGATGGATGATTTATAGTCATTCGTTCGAATCATAGACTCGTTGCAGTTCTCTGGTATATAAGCACAAATAATAAATAAATATGAAAAGAAACGCATTACAATAATTTCTTATGCATTCGTAGCACTACAAATTAAATTTCAAATTATTTTTAGTGCTGCTTTGCCTTTCCAAGATTCACAAAGTAAATCCAAATGAGCAGCATATCCTTGCTTTGAAAAACTTTGTGTTGCTTTTGCTGTTCTGCTGAAAGTAATTTAAGACCACGAAAAATCTCCGCGACATAGTGTCCGCGAATGTTTATGCTAGGTTTGTCATTTTAAATTGAAGGTATAAAATTCCATATTTCGAGAGGGTCAGAACCCTGAAATATCTCCCTTCCCCCCTATCCTCCTCCCTCTCCTAGTTTGAGTATTTGTATTTGTCTATATAATTAGCCTGTTCACAGTTTGAATACGTAGATCTGTTATACTAACGATTTGTTATTTTTACGCCAACTTATGCAAGCGTATTTTGCTTTATTGTTGTTTTGCATGCAAACGACAATACTCAGACACGCGTAAATAAAAGTAGCCCTTGGAGTTGTTTTTTGTGACTCATATTGTGTTTTTTTGTTTTTCACGTTTTTTCAATTTGAAGCTCAAAAATAATAAATTTTGATAAAAATTGTCAGCGGCTTTTCATATATTGACAATTTCATTGACAAATTTTGTTTTTTGAGCTTAAAATTTTGTTTCGAAATTAAAAACTTGCAACAAACATACGACAGTCACATACCGAAGTGCCCATAGTTTGAAAAATAACAAATGCTATAAATACGCTTTGTAAATATACGTTTAAACTGTGAAAAGCCTAAATATTATAATACCTTTTCAAAATAGACTGCGAGATGTACCCATTGGTTAATCGAGAATTTGCAACTTGGAAGAATGTGAACAAAAGTAAACAATATGGATGTGATTACCATAGTCCGCGATAATGAGGACTGTACCGATAAACTTTCGACATAATTGTTTGTGATTCATTCTGATGTTTCTAACATCATCTCGCGATCCATAAACGTCATGGACCACTTGGTGTCTAACACCGTATGCCCTAATTGCTTGAGCAAACACTTTTCTTATTCTTTCTTTTGATACAGAAGGACCTTTTGAGCCTATAACAGTACATATATCACAATGTGAATATACCTCTTCGTTTAATACTGCTTCTGCCTTAGAATTAGGGTCAGAATCCTCTGAACAATTTTTTGTGCTAACACTTCGGTGAAGTTTGGTTCGTTGAAACCATGGAATGTTTTCATGAAAAAAGAGACATTAAGTTGCCGCCTCCCGTCATTACCGATGCCTTCTTGATTGTAGCATCTATGTCCAATTTCTACTTTTGCCCAAACTTTTGCCCAAAGTTTTCAAATTTTGCCCATAGTCAAGCTTTCCGACATTTCCCATTAACTCTCCAATCTTAATCGTACTATTTACACAGTTGCACAATAAATAACTTTCACTGTCATTATTATCGCTTAACGATGTCTATTTATTTTCAAATTGAACAAGTTAATCGTAAAAATAAATAAAATAAAGCATTATATGCTCAAATGTTGCTGGTTAAAAGGTGTTGATGCGAATTTTGTGGGATGTCTATGCTAAGTATCTATGTAAGTATTTGCATGAATAAATCTTATTAAGCGGGTTGAACGAAGAGCTGAAAACAAGTTCAGCAGCCGGAATACAGTAAAAGTAAATAACGAAAAAAGGGCTCCAAGATTACAGATTGAAGAAAGGGCTCACAAAAAAAAAAAATAATAATAATAATAAGGTTGCGTGTACTCAGTACGCACTTTAGAAGTTATGCTTCTTTGGCATAATTTTGATAATTAATATGCATATCTGTGATTCCATGTCAAATCGGACGTTTTTGTTCAAAAAATTATTTTTACGATTCCAATTTTTTCAAATTTTGCACGTCAAGAGTAGTTATAAAATATAAATATACACTCAGTTCTGTTTTTACACGACTTTTACACGAACTTGATTTAACACGAATTAAAAATAAATCTTTATTTTGTTTTTACACGCTTTATTTTGATTTAACACGATTGACCCAAATTCTGAAAATAACAATTTTAGTACTAACAGTTTTTACCGCTATAAAATTTTTAATTTTTGTTATACTCCCGTGTTGCCGCGTGTAAACATGCATGTCAACAGTCGTCCCTTTTGGATTGTATGTGTACTATATTGTTTTTTTGCATTCTTTTCTAAGTTTCTGAAATTGTTTTTTTTTTTTTGCATTCTTTTATATGCTTATGAAATAAAAATATACGCAAATATTAGCTATAACGCTCCAATATGAGTTTAAAAATGGTTTATTGTATTATTTCTACAGATTTGTTAAATTTGGAACCAATCTCTACTTTTCCATAAATGCAGTGCATATTTTTACACGATTTTTTTGCACGAAATCTTTGGGAACGTGTCTACCGTGTAAAAACAGAACTGAGTGTATTTGCATATTCTTTTATATATGGGATTTCCGTGGTTACGCACGTGACGAGATAAGTCATAAATAATATCTTTTTAATAACTTTTCATTTTTGGGTTAAGGTGGACTGCGGAAATGTCCATAATTTTTTTTTTAAGTTATCACAGTGGAAAAAAAATTACTTTGTAGGACTAACAGTTTTGAAGAAATAGTTGTTTTACTACATTTCCGAATGACAAATTTTTATTTTTTTTTTTTTAAGAACTATAACTTCAAAATTTAAAATAAAAATAAAAAAACATGCTATCTGTTACAACAACTAACTGCCAACCCAAAGTTTATATTACACGGTATAACAGAAAAATGTCGTCCCAAAAATATTGGTATGAATATGCACCTACAACTAGAGCAAAAATTATTTTTAAAAACTTCGTTTAAAATGCACTTTAAAAATTTAACAGATTTGATAAGAAAAATACTGGAGCGCACATTTTTTTTTTCTCTCTTCCAGACATATTTAATTCCAATATTGTGGGCTTTGACTGAAAGTGGATTTTTTGGTGCTGTATTTTCACTAAATCTATTCTTGGTGCTGGGAAAAAAACCAACCTTCTAGAGTAAAATAAGTTTGCTTATATCCTTTTTAATATTTTCTTAATGTAATTTTACTTGCGATTCAATTTCAATGATTCGAATATAGAAGTTTATCAAAATATTGCACGACTACACCGAAAAAAAATGTATGTTAAATTAACAAAAAAAGTAGGATAGCATAACAAAAAAATTCGTTATTTTTGATCCAACCTAGTTTCTTGTTATGACAACAAAGCTGATTTTGTTATTTTAACATCATGAAATGATAACAAAAAATTATGTATTTCTAACCACATATTTTGTTGTTTTAAAAAAAATTTTAACAAATTGAAATTTTACAAAATAAGTTCAATTCAACGTAATTTTTTGTTAATTTATGAATGTTAATTACATAGGCTTTAACAGAAAAGCTATGTTAGGTAAACAATAATTTTGTTAGGGCAACGAAAGACTTTTGTTATTAAAACGAAAAATTTTGTTGCATTAACAAAAAAGTTTTGTAACCTTAACAAAGCATTTTTGTTATATTAAAAAAAAATGTTGTAACCATAACAAAGTATTTTTGTTATTTTATCAAAAAAATTTTGTAACCCTTACAAAGCATTTTTGTTATATTGACAAAAAAATTTAGAAATTTTACGAAGCATTTTCGAAAAATTTTTATTTTTGTTCTCTTCAATTTAACAAAACTTTTTGTCAAATATACTATGCGGCATAGAGTTTCCAGCATTTTTACCACATTAAGCTTGTGTTTTTTCCTTTTTCGAGGTATGTTGAAAATATCTCTATAGGTACCGATCTTAGAGCCACCGAGTCGGTTGCCAAATCCATGCAATTTTTCGCCCGATCGAGTGAGCAATGTCTTGACTTTTCCGGATTTTCCGTTCTCCTGGAATAACGATTCTTTTTTTCCCACAATTTTCTCCAGAATTTTCTCAAAAATGGGATTTTATGAAATTGTTTCTTGAAATTTCTAAATGTTTTTTGTCAATGTAACAAAAAATCTGGCAAAATACTGGAAAAACACTGGTAAAATACTGGCAACTCTGAATATGCCTAATTACTTACCTAGGAATCTATACACAACCATTAAACTGTTTAATCAAAAGAATTTAAAGCTTTTGATATCACATATAAAGTTTTATTGTCTTTTTTCTTACAATTAAAAATGTATGTAATTTTGTTAATTTCATTTTCAATTTGAGCAATTTTTGGAAAAGCGATATCATATTTTGTTTTTATTTTATAAAAAGTATTTTGAATAAATTGCCACACGGCGACACTGTTAGACACTGTGTTGAGTAGTGTTGTAGTACTGTGTTAGTAGTTAAAATATGAATAGATTTAAAATGAAGAACAAGTAAGGCTAAATTCTCAAATATTTTGAAGCACTTAAGGCATTTTATACCTGCAGCAATGTCAGGAAAATTGTATGCATGTTGTAACTGTGCTTATAGAAAAGCTGAGCAGTGTTCGCAGTAAGCCAGTGTACCCTGTTAATAACAACAACAAACCATTAATAAAAATTATAATTTAGTTATGCTAATAAAATCAATAAAAACTTACCAAATTTCTTTGCCAGTTAAACAACTTCTTATCAAACAAAATTCTTTGACCAACGGGTATGTCAGGTATTGCTCGAAAGATTTCTTCTAAATGGATCAGCTTTATTAATTTAAGAGCGAAAAAAATTAAGCATCTCGCACAAAAATTCTTACAAGTTTTAATAATAAATAAACTTACCATCCAAAACAGTGGACAATTGATTTGCTCCTTTATCTCACTAAAAGCTCCTTTTAACTCCTCACAACTTAAACAATTTTCTAGACATGTTTCCATTACTTGAAGAAACACACTTTCTGCCCGCGAATGATGGAAACGATATAACAAGCAGAATTTTATCAACGACGCTAACTATAAAGTTCAATTATATTACATTCTTTTTGTGTTAATTTGAGAAAAATGTTTGTGTTAATTTGAGAAAAATTTTTGTTGTGGTTACAAAAATTTTGTTACGATAGAAACTGTTTTTGTTAAATTTACACTTTTCTGTGTTAGATCAACGAACATTTTTGTTAAATTAACTCTAAGTACACTTTGTTAGCGGAACAAAAATTTTTGTTGAATTTACATCCAATGGTGTTAAAAAGCGTCACATTTATTTAACATAGCCTTTTGTTAATCTTTGGGCTAACTTGGGGTTGCTTTAACAAAACTTTTGTTATCTATTCAAAATTTTTTGTAAATTTTTAAAAATATTTCAACAAAATCAATTTTGATGAGATAACAAAATCTATTGTATTTTTGTATTTTATTGTAAAAATATTTTTGTTCTAGCAACAAAACATTCGTTAAATGTACGAAATTTTTGATATTCTGACGAAAATTTGGCTGTCAAAGCTAACAAAAAATTTTTGTAAAAAAATTCGTGATTATTTTTTTCGGTGTACTCACAAGAATAAACAATATAGGTGTGTGTGTTGCGATAGAGCATTTTTGTCTTTTTTAATACTTAAGTATTTCATATTTAATTCTCATAAAAAATGATGAAGTTATTTGAACTTTACTGAAAATAACAAACGAAAAGTCAAAAAAATTCATAAAAATTCGCATTATCTTTAGTTCATCGGCAAAAGTTAAAAAAATTTTGATGCAGATATGGAGAACTTTTTAAGAAACATAGTTTAAGACCGTTTATTTTTTTTTTAAACTACCAAACCAGCCAATATTTTTATGAAAAACATAATTTTTCGAGGTACCTTCAAAATTGTTTAGCTTATAGCATGTTCACACGGAGAGTTTAATTTGAGTTTCGTTTGAGTTCAATTTAAGGTGTTCACACAGAGATGTGTCAACAGAATTGAGTTTAGTTGAATTTGATATTTCGCAGAAAAAATCGTTCAATATTCTGTATGTACATTACGGTCTAAAATTTTGCATCTGAACGTAGCTTTTTTCAGAACATTAGCATACTTTTAGGCATTTCTCAAATTGAGTTTTGATAAACTCTGAAAGCAAACTGATTGCAGTTGAGTTCAATCCAGCAAAAATGTACTGGAAACTTTAGAGTTTATATTGAGTTCAGCGACAAAACTCAACTTTGTACTGGAAACTCAAACTAAACTCTCTGTGTGAACATGCTATTACTCTCGGTTATTGCTACAGTCGAAATATTTTGGTGATTATTTTTCTTCTTTTTTTTTTTTGAGGCACTCTACCATACACAAACCTTTAAATATTTAAAAATTGTCGAAAAGTTAAATTACTAGTTGAATTTGTTCCAAGTTTTGATTGGGGAAATTCCGAAAGTAATATTATGAGTTTAATTGTCGTCAGCCACTTATGTCTGCATGGAAACTGCCAAAATTCTTTGGAAAGAAAATTGAATATAGCCACACAAACAACAATAACAAAAGCAAATCTCCATCAATGCGAAGGCTATTAACATGTTATGAGCCAAGTTTAGAAATTTCCTAACAATGTACATACTATTTTCCATGTCAGAAGCGAGCGTGCTCATAGTTAAGGCGATATCTAAGCCTACGCTGCCTACTTTCTGTAGCATATTAATATTACGGCAAATTAAACGGAAATGCGCACCCATCTAAACAGGCACGAGAAAGAGAGGGAAGGAGAGAGATAGAGAGAGAGAGAGAGAAAAGTAAACTGTAGGTAAAGGATTTATTCTGATTTTATTTATAACTCGTTCAAAAATTTTGCGCAGTTATTGAAGCAAGTGAAATAAAAGTTAAGCCCAACCATAAGCTCGTAAAACACAAACACACACACACGTCCATCTACAAGCTCACATATATACAGGCAAATACCCAATAGGCAATAAGGCTAGGCCTCTTTGAACGAAGACATGCATTTAGTGCTACTTTTGGCGGCAAGACGCATGACTTCCTCGCTGCTCCGGCGAGTGCTTCTATAAGGCCTGGTTTTTCGCTAGCCAAGGCAGTACAACAGTTATAAATTTCCTACAAAAACTGTTTCTTTTTTTCAGTAGGTATTGACATGTGTTCGAAGCGCTACTAGCAGGCTTTCATGGATGACGGAGGCCTACCCTACACGTAGCCAAGCCCATTTTCTTTTTTATATGAAATGGGAAAATTGTTCCTTTCTTCCGTTCTTCCTGCTCTAAAGAAGCCTGCTAGAAACACTCCTTAAGAATGGCTAAAAGCAGAAAGTGGCTCGCATACCGCAGACTCGTTTGCGAACTCGCTCTCGTGTCTCACACAGACAAGAATTTATTTCAATCAGTTGGCGTTGAGACTTCATGCTAAAAGGTCCACGCTGCTTGAAGCTTTAAACTTGATTCTTATGCTAGTTATGCACCGAAAAAATTTGAGAGCGAGAGAAATTTTTTTTCAATTTTTTTTGTTAGCCCTTTTTTTAGTCATTCTAAAGAAGTGCTTCTAGTATGCCTCTTTAGAGCAGGGAGAGCGGAAGGCATGAAAAATTTTCCCATTTCATATAAAAATGTAAATGGGCTTGGCTACGAATAGGGTAGGCCTCCGACATCCCTTTCAAAGCCTGCTAGTAACGCTTTGAACATCTGCCAATGACTACTGGGTAATAGCCCAATTGGAAATGGCAGAGTTCCAAAGAGCTACTAGCAGGCCTTCATATGTATTTCGAAGTCCTTCCGCGCTCTTTTTTATATAAAACTAGCTTATACCCGGTGTGCGTTGCTTCACCTACAAAATATTGCAAAATAATAAATATATCAAATTTTTTATTTGACCATTTGTTCGACACCATGTTCATTGTTCAATTCCCATCCCAGTTTTCCGGTAGCAGGACATCACTGAATAGTAACTCAAGATGTGGTAGGGTAAAGTGCACCCCTATTGCCCGTTTTTTTCTTTTTGTTTTTTTAATAACTTTTCATGCCCGATCCGAAAATCGCCCAGGCAACAAAGGTTTGCAAATCGACCCAGCCTAGTGTCGATAGCTGTCGATGTATGGAAATAGGCGCTTTCAAACAAATGCTGCACAGCCGCCATTTTGTATTGAAATTTTTTAAAAAAAAATCATATTTTCTTATATACTTATATATAAAACTATATATAAGTAATACTTATATTATAAAACGTACTTTTCAGATTTTTGATTAACCTTTTTATTGAGCCTAAAAAAAAATTCCTGAAAATACGCCTACATATCAAAAGTTATAAAATATGAATTGCAATATACAATTTCTAATATTAGAATTATTATACAGTAATTTTTATATAAAAATATTAAAAAATGATAGATTGTGGGTGTAATGTGGGTGTAAAAAAATAATGGGTGGAAAAAGTGACAGATTTACCACACTTGTGGAAAAGTGACAACACTGATGATGACTCTTGTAGCAAGTGGCTAGCAGCTATCCAAAATCCAGCTATCCAAACCAAAAATTTAAATAGAAAAATCAATTAATAGATTTTATATTGTTGTAGCTACAGTTATACGAGTACGAGCTATGAGTAATATTGAATCAATGACTATGCGTAACAAATGTCTTTGGATCGATGGGTAGTTTATAGAACTCTTAATCGGTGGGTAACGGGTTCGATCCCTACGACCGACGAAGAAATACTTTTGATATTTGATATATTAAATTTTCTTGTTATAATAAACGCAATCAACAAAGAAACCATCAATATCTAAGAAAAAAATCTGTTGAAAGTTTTTGAGATTACACTCAAACAAATCACAGAACGCTTCAAAGAAAAATTTTGATTCTGGGATGCCTCTAATTGTATTGACGGCCTTAAGTGTATTTTTTTTTTTTTTTTTTAGTTCCTTTAATAATAAGCAGAGAGAATTATTTAGAAAAAAAGTATTGATTTTTGTGCTTTAATTAAAAAACAAAAAGACGTTCTTTTCTGGGATACACCTTATTTTAGAGATTGCAGCAATGGAATGAAGGAAGGGGCGACTGATGGTATTTAGTCTCCTTATCCTTAGGGCAAGGCGGTGGCATAGAAAGTGTTATACGGTTTCTACTTTGGCTTTGAAGCCTAAGCGAAGAGCGTGTGCTCCTATCAAGCAGTGACCGGTAGCACCCCTACCAGAGCAGAGAGATTTGGTTTTCTAAGTCCTCGTAGGGAGGAGGTACGTTTGTTGTCGTTGGAAGGTCAGGTTAATATAGTGCAGGTAATACAGTCACACCATCGCGAGTTACCTCATTGAAGTTTGAATGAGGCTAAAGGTATACCTACTCCATCCTTTCCCGGAAATATAGCCATGGTCGTACCCCTCTTAGCTAGATCGTCAGTTTTGCAGTTGCCTTTCTATGCTACGGTGTCCGGACACCCAGATAAGTTGGTTCCTGAATTGCTTGACCATATCGTTGAGAGATTTGTGGCATGCAGCGAGAGATTTAGAATTAAGTTGATATATAAATTCAACCACTCTTTGCAAGGACAACATTACTGTTATACTGCCTTGGTTAGCGAAAAATCACACCTTATATAGCGCTCCTCAGTACAGTGAGGAAGCTATATGTCTTGTCGTCAAAAGTAGCCATAAATACATGCCTTACTTTTAATTGCCTATTGGGAGGAATTCTCGTAAAGCTAAAACCTTACAAATGTTTGTGTATAAAATGCAAAATACTAAAAATAACAAATGTTAGCAAAAGAAAAACGATCGATATAAATAAAGTAACAAAAGATAACGAGGAGGCGAAGGACACGCATACTAGCAGAAGCACCACGCTAAATAAGATGTCTGGATGAATATCGAGCGGAACGAGTGGAGCTTAGTATGGAGAAATTATATTGGAATAATTTGGTTTTGTATACCTACAGACACACTTATTTACACACAAACAATGGTATAAAAAATATATTTCATATATTAGGTAAAAGAGAAACAAGGACATGCTTGCTTAAACAACAGTTACAATGCGTTACTTACGCTCCACAGAGACCGCAGGATGGCTATTTTTTTGTCATTCAAAAAATAAAATAAAAAGGTAAAAATAAACTTAATCTCTTCCTTCAATACAGAGTTGGCAAATAAATAATGCATTTAAGGCATCTTTCTCATCGGACAGAACAATTTTAGGATTTTTTTATTTTTTTTATTTTAAAATAGCTTTTAATAAGTATTGGTTTAAGATTTCTGGTCGATATCTTTCCATGTCAAATCGGATGCTTTTGTCAAAAAATTGATTTTGATGATTCCGATTTTTTTTTTTTAAGTTTTGCACTCGATAGTATCAACAAAAATATAAATATTTGCATATTTTTCTTTGCAAGTTATACACAGCAGAAAATTAAAAAGAAAATCAAAATTTGTCGTTCCGACATGTAGTAAAACAACTCTCTATCTTCAAAACCGTTAGTTCTACAAAAAAATGTTAAGAACATATATAAAAAAATCTTGAATAGATCTGCTTTGTGGCGCAGAGTTTTACCAACACTTTTATGAAAAATTTAAGCTTTTTTGGCCGCCAAAAATTTCATTCACATTTTTCATGATCAGCACCATTATTTTTTTGGCGTTTTGAAAACATTGTCGTATAAAGGCATTCATTTTTAATGCATTTCCAAAATATCATGTTGAAGAATCAATGCTTTTGATTTTAAACGAACGATTTGAATTTTACATGAATTTTTCAAAAACTGCCTACACAATTTATGCATACAAAATACTTTTTTTTTTAAACAAAAATGGGATTTTTAGTATTTTTTGTACTTCTTAAGATAATTTATAATTTTTCGGATAGATTCTACTTCCGGCAGCTTTTCCCTATGCTTAAAGTTAAAATATTTTTTTTTTCTTTTTTGAAGTGAAACTTCTTGAAACACGTAGACATGTAACAAAGAAGTGAAAAGTTTTTGTTTATGAACAGGCAACAAAACAGTGGAAACGTTTTTTGTAAACATTATAATTAAACACGTACAATGTATATAAGCGCTGTCTAAGAGAGACACCGGGGTTGGCAGTTTTAGGGGAACGCTGGCTTCGAATCTGATGTCTGAGTTTTAAAATTCAAGAAGGCGGATAGGATTGCAACCTCAATTTTTGTGTATTTTGTAGAATCCTTGTAGTTTTGAAAGTCTGAAAATGGATTTGATTTCGAATCTGACATCACAGTTTTAAAATTCAAGATGGTGGATAGGTGTGCCACCTAAATTTTTACCACAGTACTGCCGCTTAATAATAAGTTTTTTACGAGCTTTAAAGGGCATTTTATCTAATTTTATCTGCCGAACAGAAAAATTAATTCAATGGAAAAAACTTTCTGTGTCAGAAGGGGGGTTCGAACTTGGGTTATCTGGCGTATGAGCCACATACTCTACCCACTACGCGACGGCCGCCATTCGAAACAGGTTTTGTAAAATCGGTGTGCAAGATTGCACAATAACTATTATACCGCTTTACTTCAAAATTGCTGAGTAGCTTAAAATATATATTTTTGAGGGGCTGACCTCCATTTTTTTCCTCAAAAAATTTTTACAGTTACTTTGGTCCTACAATTTTAGGCGCTTTTTTTTAATTTTAACTTTGCGAAGACGCCACTTTGTTTCTAATTATTTTTTTTAGAAACCCTTAGTCAGCCTCTCGCATTAGATTTAAACTCTCACCAATTTCTTTTTGTTTGAGATAAGCTTAATTCGAGATATCCTGCACCACCGTTTTTTCTATTTTTTGAAGCGAAGCTTTTTACGCCTCCTCGTTCTGTGATTTGCTTGAGTGAAATCTCAAAAACGAAACTTTTTAATTTCGACAGCGTTTGTTTTAGAAATTGATGTTTCTTTGTTCCTTGCGTCTATTATAAAAAGAAAATGTATTTTCAATATATTAAAAACATTTTTTCGATCTTCCGCTGGGATTCAAACTTGCATCGTTGTGATTAGGAGTTCAAAACACTACGCACTGATCCAAAAGCCTCTGTTAAGGGCCTCCGTGAGTTTTTTGAAGAAAAAACGACACCGTTTTAAGAAAATTTTTTTGAAGCTGTTTTTCATATTAGACCAAAATTTTTTTACATTATTAAAGTATATCTATTGAAGATTTATCCCTGAAATTTTAGTCCAAAAATATTCGTTGATAAGGAAGAAAAGAGCAATGCTGCAAAAGACCTTAAAAATTTGCGGTGAGCAAGATATCTGCAGACTGGTTCATCTGAAAAAAAAACAAAACTTTTTTTCGGCTTAGTAAAGATCTCTTGGGCGTTTAATTGTTTGATTTTTTTTTTTTCTTGGATATATTCTTTTTGATTTACAGCCTAAAACGACCTCAATTTTGTGCACAAAAAGTAAAATTTTCGTTTTACGCCCGCCATTTTGTCAAAAATTAATATTTTTCAAAAATCAACGATTAAACGCCCCAGAACACTTTAACAAACCGAATAACAAAATTTTTTTTAAGTCAACCAGTCTCCAGATATCTTGCTCACGGCAAATTTAAGCTCTTTCGCGGCATTGCACTTTTCTACTTTATTGACGAATATTTTTGGATCAAAATGTCAGGGATAAATCCTCAATAGGTATACTTCAAATATGTGTAACCATTTTTTCACAAAATTAGATAAATTCGAATCTGAATTCGAATCTGATGTCAGAATATGAAAATTCAAGATAGCGAATAGAGTTGCCATCTAATTTTTTTATTTTTCCAATTTCGGTGCTAGGACGAATACTAGGTAAAAATGGGTCGCTGAATCTGTTGTCAGAATATCTAAAAAATTATGTATTTTTTTACAATACCGTAACCACCTAATAAAATGTATTTTCAAGAGTTTTAAACATCATCTTACAGTTTTAAGGGTCGCTGATTTCGAATCTGTTGTCAGAATTTTAGAATTCAATGTGACGGATAGGGTTGCCACCCACATTTTTTATATGATAACGAATTCTTGCAATTTCCAAATTCTGAAAATGGATTCGGAATAATCAACCAATTTTCACCTAACTTTCGCCCCAGCAATGGATTCATCAGAATACAAAAAATTAAGGTGGCAATCCTATCTGCCATAAGTCTCTCTCTTACACTAAAATTTTTCTTATTCTAAAAGAGAAAGAATGTATACAGAGAAGAAGTTTCACTTCTTTACTGTATACAAGCGATACTGTTTCTATTGTTTTTTTTTTATTATAATAAATAAATCTCTTTAAAAAATACTAAGAAAATAAATTCTTTTTTGACTTCCCAAGAAGAAAGACAAAGTACGAAACATATGCTTCATATAACTTTGCAATGATGGAATATTCTGTGCGCAGCTTAAGATGTCAATGCGAGAAGATGTCTTGTTCTATAACATCAACAGCTATAGCAATAACAACAGTAAAACAACAACAATTTGCTTCTATTGTGCGTTAAAACAACAGTGACACTGATAAACAGACAAACAAGGATACCACCAGCACTCACATTGTGCCACCCACCAGTTAACGCCTTCACAAGGACCTGGTTTGTTTCCGCTATGCCAACAACTGGCTTTCATTCATGCTTAACCCTTAAATGAAACACCCATTTGTGCTAACTTAAATGATACACTAGTTCGAAGTTGAACAGTTTCTGATTGTTTATAAGTTATAACTGAGGGGAAAAAGACTAGGAATATTTTGCTCTTGAAAATTTACTTTAAATAAAAAAGTCACTATCAAATATCATAAGTATAGAAGTAAAATATTTGTTTGATATATTTGGTTATGAGTTTGTTGTTCTTGTTAATTTTTATGTTGGTTAAAAATAAATTCAATTCATTCGGAAAAAAATGTATTTATTATTTTTCTTGCAGTAAAGATCTATATTTAATATACATTATACATTTAATATACATTTAATTTCATTGAAAACTTAAATTTTAGCAAACATAATAATAATTATAATAATAGTAATATAATATATATCAAATTTATTATGATATTTAAAAAATAAATGGAGTTTTCATAAAACCAATGAGCATGAGCAGTCTCTGCATTTTTCCACATGCGTAGTATATGTAAATTTTTCAAACATATTAAAAACAACAACAACAACAAAGTCAGCTACTGAGAAATAGTCGGTTAACGATTCGTTTCAACAAACGACAGGATGTTGCATTCGTGATTTTGATACGAACAAAAATATAAGCAGCAGCTACTGAAGCATTTTATGCATGATTTTTCTCATACGAAATATTAATTTTGCTTCCTAGATTTTGCTATTTTGAGACTTCATTAAAGATGCGACAAAGTCCAATCCAGATATTCATTTCATTCGCCTTATAACTGATATTTCTGCAAACATTTTATCTTTGTAAGATGAATACTAAAAGCTGTATGTATACCTCAAATGTGAGCAAATTGTTGCATGTGCTTGAAAAAATTTGCGAAAAAGACACCCATACAAACCGCGCTGTCAGACGTTTTTTTAAAACAAAAATTGTTATTATTTAACGCTGGTCGTAAATTAACAAACTGAATGCATGAATTTTGACTTTAAAAAAATGTATTTTAAGGAAAAATTTAGATAATTGCGCAAAATGCATTCTAAAATCTTTCGGCTAGCTATTTAGGTTATCTTTTTTGCATAAGCTGATTTTATGGAGCTTGTAGTTCAGAGACAACTAATCTTATCTAACGGTATTAGAAAGCTGAAACGGGCAATGTATTTGAGCGAATAGAAATTGAAAATGTTCGCCATTGCGGATACGCACTAGTTTCCCAGATAACAATTTCACCTAAGTAACAGGTCATTCAATAAGTCCGCAGGATAAGTAAGAAAAAAACAAAATTTTGATAAAACTCGATAATATTATTCAACACAGTTGCCTTCGAGAGCGATACAACGAGTATAGCCATTTTCCAACTTTTCGATACCACTTTTATAGTACGATTTCTCTTTCTCGTCAAAAAAAGCCCCAGTTTCAGCGATTACTTCATCATTGGACTTGAATTTCTTTCCAGCAAGCATTCTCTTGAGATCTGAGAACAGGAAAAAGTCGTTGGGGGCTAAATTTGGATTAGGTGGGTGGGTAAGCAATTCGAAGCCCAATTCATTCAATTTTGCCATAGTTTTCATCGGTTTTTAGCACTGTGCATTGTCTTGGTGAAACCACACTTTTTTTCTTTGCAAATGTGGCCGTTTCTTGGCGATCTCAGCCTTCATTCGATCCAAAAGTGCACAGTAATAGTCGCTGTTGATGGTGGTTCGTTTTTGGAGATAGTCGATGAATATTATTCCTTTCGCATCCCAAAATACAGACGCAATCACTTTACAAGCCGACTGTTGGGTCTTTGCTCGCTTTGGATTCGGTTCGTCGACTGCTGTCCAACCAGCTGACTGTCTTTTAGATTCTGGTGTGTAATATTGAAGCCATGTTTCATCCATTGTCACATATCGACGATAGAATTCGATTTTATTGCGGTTTAACAGCGCCAAACACTCCTCTGAAGCATCAATTCGTTGTTATTTTTGGTCTACTGTGAGCTCACGCGGCATCCACTTTGCACAGAGATTTCGCATACCCAAATGTTCGTGTAAAATGGTAAAAACACTACCATCTGATATCTTTGCAATGTCAGGTAGGTCGTACATCTTCAATTTGCGATCGTTCAAAACCAATTTGTGGAAATTTTTGATGTTTTGTGGAATAACAGTCTGATTTGGGCGTCCACTGCGCTCTGCATCATTTTTGCTGGTACGACCACGTTTAAATTCAGCACTCCACTTTTCTACCATTTGTCTAGATGGAGCAGAGTCCGGATAATGTTTATCAAGCCATTGTTAGGTTTCCACTATATTTTTTTTCATCAAAAAGCAATGCCTTATCAAAACTCGAAATTCACTTTTTTCCATTTTTTTTTTTTTTTGTCAATAACAATAGTTGCACACAAAATGCTATAAATCACGAATCAATAGTCAGATTGTTGTCAAATTTTTATACTTATCGTTTGAAGGTTGGTACTACATATAAATCATATGGAAAAAATCTAGTACCGCCATCTATGTGTCATCGTATGGACTTCTTGAACGTACTGTTATTTTAAGTTATTCGTACTCAACTTGCAAAGGTATTCATGCTTTTCTTGAAAGAGCCTTGTGAAAGCCTTGAAAATTAAAATGACTTGTATAATTTTTTATATAAAGCTTTATTCAATGACACATTTTAGGAAGTAGTCAAGAAGATTTTTGCTCAGGCTTAGATTTTTTTTGATAAACAAAATTCCAGTTTGTGAAAACAATAACATTAGAAATTGCTGAATCAAATAAAAAAACATTCAAACATTCATTTATATATCAATAACAAAAAAAAAACAAAAAATTCGTCTGAGCGCGGGATTGAACCGTGGGTCCATCTGTTGATAAATGTCTCTTTAAACCGCTGGGCTACCGATGCAATTTATTGAATTGAAATTAAGTACGAATATCAAATTATTGCAATCGAGAGCTTTATAAAATTGTTCTAAAGGGATTTAAAAAAAAAAACACTTATTAAGTTTCAACATCGCGCGAGCAAAGTCCTGAATAGACGAGTGAGTAGAGCGTGAGGCTGGCGATACAAAGGATCCGAGTTCAATTCGTGTTGGTTGGGACATGATAATATACAAAGATTTTTAAAATGTATATGAGTTTTATGTGCTAAATAAAATGAAATTAATATTATATTTTTCCTTCCTATATTAATTTCTTAATCAAAACTTTACTTAAGGTTTATTTAGATGAAATTTTTATCTGGGGTGTCATTTAAGGGTTAACGTAGAGTGTTTTGTTTGCTTTATATTGTGTATATTTTTTATTTTTTTAACCTTATCGATAGAGTAACCTCACACTCCCATGCATGCCAACACATTTCAAGCATTCTCTACACACACACGCACACACACACAGACTTCCTTGTCGACTGTTTGCACGCCTTTATAATTCACAAATAAAGTGTCACCGATTAACGAAATGACTATCAACAAGTTGCCATAATAATAAATACAGCTCAATATTGCTCAATTTGTTATTGTTTCTAAGCAGTTCTGGGCAAATATATATGTGTGTGTGTGCGTTTCTCTTCCCTGTAGGAAAATCAAATAATTTAAAAGTAGTTGATAAAGTAGTTTTTTGTCAACCACAACTAGTTGAAATTCTGACTTTTTTCCATAGAACGAACTAACTTATTTTGTATGGTGATGTCCGCTAAATAAGTCAATTGACTGTCGCCAGCATATATTTTCAACTACTTGTTAAATTAGTAACATTTAAATTCTTTTTTTAATTGCTTTAAAATAACCAATTGAAAACTATTACTGATGGCCAAAAGTTAATAATATTTGATAAAATAACATGGTTAAATATATATAAGCTGTAACGAACCTCCTGGGCGTTACAATCTTTTTCAGCTGAGGTATCCTCAGCGGCTGTCCAGGGTCCTTACAAGAATTAGAGGTTTTTGGTTAGGTCCTTGCTGGAAGGTCCTTTTATTCTGTTTGCGTGGTTGCACGCGTTGATGATGGCAAATCCTTTGGCGATTTGCCCAGCGGTCTCCCTTTAGGCCCTTCACGGGAGGACTCTGCTATCACAATGATTGCGCAATTTAATGATAGTTGGGCCGATGGAAAATCGGCCAGCGGTCCCCCTTTAGGCCCTTCACGGGAGGACTTGTAGAATTCACAAATATGATGGCGTGGTCACACGCTTGATGTTCTTGGAGTCGATTGCGTGTCTTGACCTTGACGTGCGGTTGTTCGTCAGGCTGGCGTGGCTACACGCGTTGACGTTGATACCTTTCCTTGGTTGCTAACAAGCGGCTGCACAACTGTACCTTTTGGGTATTATATTTTTACCATTACAGTTTTCGTGGCGCTTGTATATTTCTCCCGTTACTTTGTCATACGATGTTTTAAGTAACGCTTGTTGCTAGCCCACACGTTGTTTTGTAGGTGTGTGTGCGTGTGTGTGTCTTCTTCTAGCGCTTCTCTGTGGCGCTACCAAGTGCTTTGCACGGCTCTCTGTCTGTCTTGTCGAGTGGGAATCTTATGCAGTTTCTCTCGTGAAGATTGACGGTGAGAGTAAGTGGTGAACAGACCGACCTGATCTAGGACTCCAGCGTTACTACTCAAGGGGAGAGGGAAGCACTCAAAGTGAGCGACACTCGTAGAGAGCGATAGTGAGAGTACGTGGTGAACAGACCGACCTGATCTAGGACTCCAGCGTACAGCTCAAGTGGGTAGAAGGCACTCATAAATGAGCGGCACTCGTAGAGAGCGACGGTGAGAGTACGTGGTGAACAGACCGACCTGATCTAGGACTCCAGCGTACAGCTCAAGTGGGGAGAAGGCACTCTTAAATGAGCGGAACTCGTAGAGAGTGACAGTGAGAGAACGTGGCGAACAGACCGACCTGATCTAGGACTCCAGCGTTTCAGCTCAATAGGGGGGAAAAGGAAAGGAAAAGGAAAGGCACGTCCGGTCGACTTGCTATCTATAGCACGACTGCTTCTTGTCGTTTTCTTGATGAGAATGTATACTTAGCTTGGTTTGCCGATGGAAGAAGAAACACGTCTGTTCGTGGCTATGGTTCAATCAAGACTCTCGTTTATTAATTTCATAAACTTAAACTAAGCGCTGGATGTTGCCAGCTATGCTACAATCGTAATATAGTAGTATGTTGCTAACACTATTTATACTACATAGTACATTATAAAGTATTATAGTAGGAGTCTAATACTATAACTAATTATATTAATGATATATATTTAATTAACTGTAGAATAGTATTAATAAATGTAAACTATGAAAATTATATAGAAAATATGTTTTACATTTATCCTAGTGAATATTTATAGCAAGTCTTAACTATAAGCAAGTGAAAATAAAATAATTAAATATATACATTTGACGAAGCTGGCTTCGTGTTTAGTAGTGTTGATTGTAGAAGGTAGTGGAATGTTGCTAGAATCATTTGTGTCTGATTCTCTTTGTTCATGTTGACTTATCCGGTGTGTTGTTGTTGGTGTTGATGTTATTGCCTGGTAATAATTAATGGCTCTAGCGTACTGCTTGTGTTGAGCCGCTTGTTGCCATATGTTGATATGGTTATGGGGCGTTATTGACAGTGGCCTCATGTTGACACTCAGCATAATACGTCAATGTTGTGATGGCTGGTGGCTGATGTTGCTAGTTATAGCACTTGTAGGGTGCTGGTACCATTCTGGTAGTGTCGGTGCCGTTTCAATTCGGTGCGGCGCGCTGTTATTGTGCGGCTTTATTTCCCTTGGAAATAGTGTCGTCACACCCCCCCTGTAGTTCGGGGAAAAGTCTTTGTTTCTCCGGCTCTTCTCAGGTTGGTGGTAAGATGGTTACCGTGGCCTGGCCTTTCCGTGAGATTTTCACGCCGTAGAATGTCCCGTTGATGTGAGTTTTGAAACTCATTTGTCGGCAACGTTTGCGTCGGGCATTTGCGTCTGCGATGCATTGTTGGACTTCAATGGGCCATATTTGGTTGGGCTCTTGATAGCTTGTCGCTTCGCTAGCTATCCCTTCTTGAGCCGTGCTGGTGGTTGCTGCTGTTGCTACTTCTGTCACCTTGTCGGCAGGTGTAGGGTTCAGCTCTTCTTTTTCGATCAGCCAGCCTAGGCAGAGTTCCGATGAGTTGCTATCATCGTGATGGCTAGGATTTATGCCATTTCTGCTGCTGGCGTTGCTGTCGCTGCTTGATTCAAGTGGTGGCGATGTGATACTGGGTATCGCCTGCTGTACGTGGGGTATGCCTCTTGCTACTACGGGCATAACCGCGGTCGTTGTTGCTGGGAGCATGTCACCTTTGTCGGCACTACTACACTGGTAGTGTTGATGGTGTGCTCATGAAATTCGATTCTGATGATGGCATCGCTGTTTGTGTCGTTGGTGTGGATGTCGCTGGAGACATCGTTGTTGTGATGGATACCACGCCTTGTGTGGTGTCGCTGGCATCTTCTTGGATCGCCGGTAGCGGTATGGTTGGCAGAGTTCGGCCTGCCAATTTCTGAATAATCTCGCTGATTCTACGGCGTTTCTGGCTGATGTAGTTCTCTGTGAACCACGTGTCACATTCGATGGGCATTCTGAAATCTCGAAACTTTCAATAAATTGAAGCGCGTAAAGGCCACAATCGGTTAAGTTGGTCTGCTGTGGCACCTTTACGTTGTGACCAGGTAAGTTCTCTTCGGTGAATGTATGCTGCCGTGTGTGTGGGTATTTTGTGGTTCTTCACTCATGATGTCTTTAGGATATTATTTTTTTTTCTTGTAGAGCGCCACTCGTATTGAACCTCCTCGTAAAATGCTCGTGACTTTGAGTGGTTGTCACTTGTTGAGTGTGGGCAGCTGGAGTGTATGCCGTTGTTGCTTTGTAAGAGCTTCTTTTTTCTTTTTGCATGTTTGATGTTGACTGTTGAATTTTGCAGAAATGGTTTGTACAGCCTTCTGTTAGTTTGCAGAAAATAGCTTGGCTGTTTGCTGTCGGCTTCTTTGCTTCTGTAGACGGTTGTCTGTATGGCACGGTTACTTCTGGCGAAATTGAAATTGTGAATTTCTGCAAGATATAGTATTTGCGCAGATGCTGTTGTGATCTTCCTTGTAGATAATGATAAGCGTAGTTATTTTTGCAGGTACGGCTGCGATTTTCAGGTTGTTGTTGATGGTGGTTTTATGTCCAGTTGTTGACGCAGGTGGTGCTGCGCTTGGCGAATAATACAAATGTTTTGTATTGTTGTGGTCGTTCTCGACCATGTTGTAGCGTATTTATTTTGACGCAGTTACGGCTGCGTATTTACACTTTTGGCGTAGATTTCGCGGTGGGCTCTGATTGTAGGCCCTGGTGTAAATTCGATGAATGACATCGCAGTTATCGTGAAAACGAAATGTAGCTATGTCTGCTGGTGCAGGTTCGTTTGCGGCTTACAGTTTGTAATGCAGATGCGGCTGCAGGCTTTTAGTTGTTTGCGCGGGTGATTTCGCGAACTTTCAGTTGTTTGTGCGGGTGAGGCCGCGGTTGTTCAGTTGTTGACGCGGGTGATGCCGCAATTGCTCAGTTGTTAACGCGGGTGATGCCGCGGTTGCTCAGTTGTTGACGCGGGTGATGCCGCGATTGCTCAGTTGTTGACGCGGGTGATTCAGCAATTGCAAAACGTTGAATCATGTAGAATTGTTTTCCGGGTCGTCGTCAGCGTGGAACTTCCTTTTGCTTTCACGGATGCCTGGGTCCCATACCATGCGATGTTGGTGGATTCTCGCAATAGCTCCTCTCAGTTCTGGTATTCCATTTGAGCAACCTTCGTCTAATTGTTGCGTTTGATTTTCCTTGCACTGTGTTCTGGTGGTTGTCGGCGTGGCGCAGTGCATGGTTGTTTGATTCTTAGCAGTTGAATCAATATGATGAACAGTTTCCTCAGAAAGCTCATGTTTTGTTGAAGTAACTACCCGTAGCAAATTCATGGATCTTGCTGGGTTGGCTTGGCTTGGAGTGCCTGCTGTGACTTCTTCAGTGTCGAACTCGTGACGTAGATTTGCAGAAAGAGTGGTGTCGATGACTTCTATTTCATCTTGGTCTCGTGGTGTATTCTTTGCAACTGGTGCACTTATGGAATTCATGGGACCGGTTGGATGGCAAATTAGGTCATCTTGCCGTGACGAATTGTTTTCTGCAGATTCTCTGAGGTCGGCTGGCTCTGGTGGCCTAGCGTGAAGTTCATGTTGATGCGCCATTTGTGCTGGCTGGTTTACATAAGGTGACTCCTGGTGTGGGTCTGGTGCTAGTACCTCTGGATGGCGTGGTAGATATAGTGCATTTGGTACAGGTGGCCCTGTGGAGTGCTTTTGATCGCAAGCGGTCGCTGCTTCGCTTTGAAGTGTTTGATCGCGTTTGTGCGTTGTTGTCCAATCGATGTGGTCTGTTTGATTGTCAATGAGTGGCTCTGGTGGCCTTATGCGAGGCGTTGTGTCACCTGTATGCATGTTGTCTTGATCTGGATGAGGCTGTTGGTGGCCTGTGTGTGGCGCTGTGTGGCCCGTGTGTGGCTGTGAGTAGCCTGAATCTGGCGCTGCTGGCCCAGTAAGTTGCTGTCGGTAGCATGCTTCTGGTGCGGCTGGCCCAGTTGGATGCTGTGAGTAGCATGTCGTGGTAAGTGCTGGTTGAGGCTGTTGGTAGCCTGTTGGCGGCGGTGTGTAGCCGGAATCTGGCGCTGCTGGCCCAGTAAGTTGCTGTCGGTAGCATGCTTCTGGTGCGGCTGGCCCTGTGTGGTATGGTTGGTGATTCACAGGTGGCATGGGTGCCTGTGCGTGTTGTTGCTTATGTGTTTGAGGCGCTGGTGGCCTTACGTGGTGTTGTGATTTTGGTTTTTGAGACGCTTGTGGTCTCGTGTGTTGCTTTTGCTTCTGTTGCTGAATCGTGGAACTTGATGTTAGTCCCATCGACTGTCGGACGCGTTCTCGCGCTGCTTCTAGGTTTCTTAATCGATCACTCGTTTCTTTACTGAGAGCTCTTGTAAGTGGTTGTGATGACTTCGGGGCCGTACGTGGCTTTGGTTGCTCTATATGTCTTTGATCTGCGTGACACTGTTGTACGCAGTTTGATGGTGAGGGGTTGAAAGGTTTCTGGACCACGCATACCCCTATTCTCGGCGTGGTCTGCTGGAGTTTCCCGAACTCCGACGGCAGCATTCGATGGTTCGACGATCTCGTTGCCCACAATCCCAGCAGAACAGGATCTGTGGGTTTCTGCATCTTTCCATTCTATGTCCTTCTTTTCCACAACGTCGGCAGGCTTGTCTACTGATCCTATCGTCCTGCTGTATAACTTGACGATGTTGGCCTTCACGTGGTCGTGGTACATTATATCGTTGAGCGCGTGGACTTTCTCGATGTCTGTTAAGATAGCTCAATATCTCGTCTGGTGACTGGTAAGCCTGGTTGCGATTGAGACTTTCATACTCTGTAGCTAATGCTGTCAATTCCTGCAGTGTGTCAAAGTCCTTGCGGCGGATGTATAATTGGTAGCCGCTGTGCAGGTTCCTATACACACGTTCTAATTCCTGCGCTTTTGAGTAGCCGGCGTGGCGCATCATATTTTGAATGGCCAACAGGAAATCTTTGAAGCATTCACTTGGTCGTTGCACTCTCCCTCTGACTTCATCTTCAAGGCGTTCCATATAGCGTGGTGGGAGAAAGAATTGGAGGAAATCCATCTTGAACGAAGTCCAGTCCGTCCACTGGCGATTATTATTGCGGAACCATAGGGCTGCTTGTCCCCGCAATAGCTGTGGCATAGTTCGTGGCACAAAGTCTATTGGTATGCCATAAACTGCGGCGAGTTCCTCGATCTGTTCTACAAATGCGATAGGGTCCTGGTCGCCTTCAAACTTCAGGGTCCACCTCCTGATATGATCGATGATATCGTAGTGGATGTTTCCTGGTCTTGGACCATACCTGGAATATGGTACCTCTTGTGAGTGTATGGTCCGGTACGTGGGCTGTTCGACTGCTGGTATCTTCAGATGCATTGACTCGTTTGACTTGTCGTTATTTGTAGCAATCGTCGGTGAAACGGCTCGTGTGAACTTTGATTGTAGTTCAAGGAGGCGTTCTCTAATCTCATCTTTGTGTTCGCCTTCGTTGGCGAATGCTGCTAGTCGCTTGCGCAACTCTTCGACGGTGCCTGTGTCGTCTAGGCTGAATTCCGTCAGGTAGTTGAGCAACTCGTCCTTGCGGATGTTGTATATCCACGATGTTTTCATCTTCGTTGGAAATGTTTGAACGACTGATCTGACGTAGTTGAGCAGTAATGATTTTGCTGCTGTTGATTGTAGATTTTAAATAATTTCTTTTTTTTTTTTTTTTTTTTTTGTTTTTTTTTTTTTTTTGTTCGCTGTTGTACTCTGTTTGTTACAGTGTCCCTGTTGATTTGATGAATCGTTGTGCAGTAATGATTTTGCTGCAGTTGATTGTAGATTTATTTTGTTTTTTTTTTTTGTATTTTTTTTTTTTCTGAAGTTCAGATGATTTTGATCACCTGTGAGTGCTCTGCGTGTTGAAGCGTTGCTTGCGTTGACGCGTTGAAGCGTTGAAGTGTTGTAGCGTTGAAGCGTTTTAGCGTTGAGCGTTGAAGCGTTGATTAACTAAAACTTTTCTTTTGATAAGATGATTGTGCTCATCTGTGTGTACTCTGCAGGCTTGTGTGCAAAGTGTCTGTCTGTTCGAACTCTGCTGATATATGCAGAATGTGATGATGGGATCTCTGCTGATATATGCAGACAGAGGGTGATGATGGGATCTCTGCCGATATATGCAGACAGAGGGTGATGATGGGATCTCTGCCGATATATGCAGACAGAGGGTCCCTGCTCGGGCGCCACTTGTAACGAACCTCCTGGGCGTTACAATCTTTTTCAGCTGAGGTATCCTCAGCGGCTGTCCAGGGTCCTTACAAGAATTAGAGGTTTTTGGTTAGGTCCTTGCTGGAAGGTCCTTTTATTCTGTTTGCGTGGTTGCACGCGTTGATGATGGCAAATCCTTTGGCGATTTGCCCAGCGGTCTCCCTTTAGGCCCTTCACGGGAGGACTCTGCTATCACAATGATTGCGTCTTTACTCGCAATTTAATGATAGTTGGGCCGATGGAAAATCGGCCAGCGGTCCCCCTTTAGGCCCTTCACGGGAGGACTTGTAGAATTCACAAATATGATGGCGTGGTCACACGCTTGATGTTCTTGGAGTCGATTGCGTGTCTTGACCTTGACGTGCGGTTGTTCGTCAGGCTGGCGTGGCTACACGCGTTGACGTTGATACCTTTCCTTGGTTGCTAACAAGCGGCTGCACAACTGTACCTTTTGGGTATTATATTTTTACCATTACAGTTTTCGTGGCGCTTGTATATTTCTCCCGTTACTTTGTCATACGATGTTTTAAGTAACGCTTGTTGCTAGCCCACACGTTGTTTTGTAGGTGTGTGTGCGTGTGTGTGTCTTCTTCTAGCGCTTCTCTGTGGCGCTACCAAGTGCTTTGCACGGCTCTCTGTCTGTCTTGTCGAGTGGGAATCTTATGCAGTTTCTCTCGTGAAGATTGACGGTGAGAGTAAGTGGTGAACAGACCGACCTGATCTAGGACTCCAGCGTTACTACTCAAGGGGAGAGGGAAGCACTCAAAGTGAGCGACACTCGTAGAGAGCGATAGTGAGAGTACGTGGTGAACAGACCGACCTGATCTAGGACTCCAGCGTACAGCTCAAGTGGGTAGAAGGCACTCAAAAATGAGCGGCACTCGTAGAGAGCGACGGTGAGAGTACGTGGTGAACAGACCGACCTGATCTAGGACTCCAGCGTACAGCTCAAGTGGGGAGAAGGCACTCTTAAATGAGCGGAACTCGTAGAGAGTGACAGTGAGAGAACGTGGCGAACAGACCGACCTGATCTAGGACTCCAGCGTTTCAGCTCAATAGGGGGGAAAAGGAAAGGAAAAGGAAAGGCACGTCCGGTCGACTTGCTATCTATAGCACGACTGCTTCTTGTCGTTTTCTTGATGAGAATGTATACTTAGCTTGGTTTGCCGATGGAAGAAGAAACACGTCTGTTCGTGGCTATGGTTCAATCAAGACTCTCGTTTATTAATTTCATAAACTTAAACTAAGCGCTGGATGTTGCCAGCTATGCTACAATCGTAATATAGTAGTATGTTGCTAACACTATTTATACTACATAGTACATTATAAAGTATTATAGTAGGAGTCTAATACTATAACTTATTATATTAATGATATATATTTAATTAACTGTAGAATAGTATTAATAAATGTAAACTATGAAAATTATATAGAAAATATGTTTTACATTTATCCTAGTGAATATTTATAGCAAGTCTTAACTATAAGCAAGTGAAAATAAAATAATTAAATATATACATTTGACGAAGCTGGCTTCGTGTTTAGTAGTGTTGATTGTAGAAGGTAGTGGAATGTTGCTAGAATCATTTGTGTCTGATTCTCTTTGTTCATGTTGACTTATCCGGTGTGTTGTTGTTGGTGTTGATGTTATTGCCTGGTAATAATTAATGGCTCTAGCGTACTGCTTGTGTTGAGCCGCTTGTTGCCATATGTTGATATGGTTATGGGGCGTTATTGACAGTGGCCTCATGTTGACACTCAGCATAATACGTCAATGTTGTGATGGCTGGTGGCTGATGTTGCTAGTTATAGCACTTGTAGGGTGCTGGTACCATTCTGGTAGTGTCGGTGCCGTTTCAATTCGGTGCGGCGCGCTGTTATTGTGCGGCTTTATTTCCCTTGGAAATAGTGTCGTCACAAAGCTTGTAATCTAATAAAAATTTTCAATTAAAACATGCCAACATCAGAGTAGTTGCCGCCTTAATATAATTCAAAGTAGTTTATCAATCACTGGTTTTTAAGTAGTATTTCAATTACTTCATATATTAAGTGGATGCCGCCTTAATATAATTCAAAGTAGTTCATATACTGGTTTATTTTAAACTAGTTTTTTAATTAGTTGTTTTAAAAAACAAGTTAGTTTGTTCCTATATGGTTGTTCTCTTGAACACACACGTTCAAGAGTTAGCTTATTTTTAACATTATTATTGATTTCACCCATGTTACACCTTCTCTTTCAAATCTTCTACTTTAAAGCTTACTTTAAAAATTGTTCTAGCTAATTAGCCTCTGCAAATTTAAAATAATTTTACCGAATTCTCCCTAAATACGTATTCTGACAAACTTGCCACAATTTCACGGTATGACGCGATTTCATTAGCACATATTTAAAATTGCTTAACCCGATTTGTTGTGGTTCAGTGAACCAAATATTCGCTGTTATTGTTCTTAATTTTACATACTTTGTCTATACGTTACACTCAGTGTCTGAACCATACTCAAAAAAGTTTTAGCAATTTTGCATAAAGGTTGTTCCTTCCCTCATACTGCGTTCATACTTTTATTGTCAACACAATTTCATGGTCGATATAATTAAATTTTGATTGCTTCTCAAGTGTCTTTAGTTACGTGGTCGAGCGTTACAGTTGGACTTTAAATCATTCCAATGCTTTGCTATACAACCTGATATTAGCTGAATATAGCCGTTTATCTTAAATACTGCAAATTGATTGTATTACCAGTGTTAAGCCATAGACGGGCAAGTCATCAAATTACGTGGATTCATTACAAAGTGCAGACTAGTTGTAATTACTTCGTTCACTTTATGAAGAGAAAGGATGATTGCTAATTAAATTTAAGCAAAATTAAATTGTTACTGAATTTATAGAGCACTAGCTGCAATGCCCGGCGTTGCCCGGTGGTGTGTAGCATTCAGGGTGTGCTAAAGGTGTGAAACGTAATACACCCAACAATGCACAGTCATCAATAGATCCAATCTCAACCATACATTTTGTCGTCGGTACTCGTAGTACTATATTTAATTTTTGACTAAGGCCTCAGTTTTCAGAAAAGAAATCATGTTCATCAGATTCACATTATCAAATAAACTTTTTTTATCACTTAGATATCAATTTCACGGTTCAAATTGTTTGCGTTTTGCATTTAAATTAATTTATAAACGATGTTTATACCCACCGTAATACTCACCAAAATACTCACTGTATCCGAAAATCCCCATATATAAATGTTTATGCTATTCGAATGAGCGGCTTAGGAGCTTTCGAGGTTTTTTTTTTTATAATATTTGTACTACAACGCCCTCTGGTCTTTAACATAGAATAGATAGAAACAGAATAGATAAATCATCAACACTCACCGTACCCGAACACCTCTATATACAAATTTTCATGATAATCGGATGAGTAATTTTGAAAAATAATTTCTGTAACTCGATAGCAGCGCCACCTACCTGGTCCTTTAAAAATGCCAAATTTTACACTTGAATGTGGAATATCAACTATTTTCAATTGCCACTATTTATGTATGCTAAAATATAGACTTATTTTCTGTTTTAGTTGCCTTTTATCACGTTTAAAATTTTTTTTTTTTTTTGTAATGACACTCGTGCAAAATTTTTCGTTTGCCAGATTTTTCCGTGCTTCGAAAGGAAGTTCTTGGAGTGCACGAGTAGTCAAACGCATTCAAATAAAGTGTAACATGTCCAAAGGACATCCCGTAAATTTTTACATACATACGCTCTAGGAGATTTTCGTGTATTTTGAAAATATTTGTGCTACAGTGCCCTCTGGTGTTCAAGATAAAGTAAAAGAAATAGTGCCATAATTCTCGCGAGTCAGTCCATATGATAACTTTTATTTTTAAGAAAATTTGTTTTTGGCTGACGCATAACTTTTATTTTTGAGGAATAAATTTTTAGGTTGACTAATAACCGTTATTTTCTGAAATGAAATTTTTTCGGTTATAAGTGTCGAAAATCATGAAAAAGTTGACATTTTGTTTTGGGATAAAATCACACGATATGGGGGGTGCATGCGCTGGCAGAATTAGAGGATCGCTGATTAAGAATTTGAAAAATTTTTTGACACGCGTGTATCCTGAAATTGTTTTTGTTTACTACATTTTGCACATGACAGTATTAGACAGTCGCTGATTTCGAATTAGATGTTGGGATTCCATAAATTTTATGTGACACTAGGGTAGACCCTGAAAACGTTTTTTTTTTTTTGTTTTACTCATTTTGTACATGCGGTGACAGAATTAGAGAGTCGCTGATTTTGAATTTGATGTTGCTGAAAAAGTCAGATCCATGTGGTCGCAACGATTTTAGACCTTTAAGCATCTTACCGCCGTTATCAAAAGTGTGTGAAAAACTTATGGCTGAACAAATCAATAAATATCTATTTGAAAAAAAAACTATTGTCATCTTTTCAGTCAGGTTTGATTGAGGTTTGAGGTAATTGATGGCATACGACCAGAATATGATGATGGTTCTATGATTTTACTGTGCTTGCTTGATTTTTCCAAGGCTTTTGATAAAGTGAATCTTCAATTCTTGTGTCATAAATTGAAGACGTTATTTGGTTTCTGTGATAGTGCTGTCAATCTAATGTCCAGTTATTTGTGAAATTGGTCCCAAAAGGTTAAAATTAGTCATTTTTTTTCGCAGTATAAATTAGTTTTAAGCGGCGTTCCGCAAGGTTCAATACTTGGTCCTCTGTTATTTTCAATATTTATTAATGATATTTTTGGTGTCTGCAAACATGTATCTATTCATGCTTATACGGACGACGTTCAGCTGTATCTTTCTGGACGAGCTGGGCTCATTGATGATCTCTGCTGTAGAATGAATGAAGATCTCAACAGCATTCATGGGTGGGCCAGTAGCAATGGTCTTCAACTAAATACATCCAAGTCGTATGTGCTTCCCATATGCAGAAATAAATCTATTATAAATGATGTCCCCGACATCTTTTCTTTTTTATTATGTCGTATAACAAAAAATACGTCGCTATCTTAGATTGAATTAAAAAAATTATGTGAAGTAGAATTATTGAGTAGACAATTGAGACCAAGCTGAGGAAAACCATTTGATTGTTTGAAAATATTTTTTAATTGGATAATTTGAAGATAAGGTGAAATAAAAACTAATTAGTTATTTTAATATATAAAATATTTCAATATTTTAAGCCGCAATAAAACAAGCAAACTTCATCGAATAGACTTTACATGTCGTATTCGAGGGGTCCCAGGAGTCGCTGATCACGAATCTGTCGTCAAAAACGCGAAATAATTAAAAAAAAAATGGCAACGAAAAAAGTGGGAGTTAAAAATATTTGTTTTCAATAAAAAATCTTTGTTTTCAATTTTATTTTTAAATAAATGTTTTTTTACTGAAAATGTTTACTTTAAAAGTATATTTAAAAGCATTGTTTTGAAAACAAAAGCTTTTGTTTTAAATTTTACTTTACAAACATTTGTGTTTAACTTAAATTGTTGAAAGCTCTATTTCAAAAACATATTCGTTTAATATGAACACAATTTTATTTAATTTTAACACATATTTCCCTCAGTAAATGTAATGAAAATTCGTTACATATCATATTTTCTCGAAAATATTACTTCGAAGTGCATGGTCGTGCTTACAAAATTAAGATGTCAAAAATATAAATAAAATGCAGTACAAGCTTGAAGTTAATTGAGCTAGTTCGTATAGATCTAGTAAAGTGGCTAATGAGAATGGAGCATTGGTTACTTTCGATACTGGCGGGATGTTTATGTTCTTCAAATGCATACACTTTTCCGAATAAATAATTTTTTTGTCCCGACGGCTTCTAAAAAATCCCGGAATTTTCTTGGCTTTTCCCAACACACTTGTGACAACACTTGTGACAACAGCCTTTCAGGATCTGGCAACTCTAGTCTTGAGTATGTTTCAATCGATTGTTTGGTGATGTTCCACAGCAATAAAGTCGAGTTTTTGCACCGATTCATAACCACGGATGAACATGCGTCCATCACTTCACACCTGAGACGAAGAAACAGTCAAAACAATGGAGTGAAAGGGGAGAATCGGCTCCAAAAAAAGGCGTAGACAGTTCCATCTGCAGGCAAGGTCATGGCGTCAGTTTTTTTGAGATAATTTTCATGGATTATCTTCAAAAATGAAAACAATCAACGGCGAGTATTATGCGAACTTATTGCAGCGTTTGAGAAATGAAATCAAGAAAAAAAAGTCCGCATTTGGCTAAAAAGAAAGTGTTGTTTCATCAAGGCAATGCACCAGTTTTCCCACATCCACTATCGCGGTGGCCAAAATCAATGAATTAAAATTCGAATTGCTATATTGAGAAATAAAAGTATTTGTTTCCAAATTTATTGTGTTTTCTTTTTGTTAGGTCGGGTACTTTTAAGACCACCCTCATAAAGCCTAAGGTGAGTGCAAAAACAAACTAAAAAATTATACATATATCCATTTCTTAAATAGTATTATTTATATTTGAAGAAAGAAGCAAAGCATTATTCACCAATTTGATCAATTTCTCGCACGTTTTTGTTTCTGACAACAAAATAGACATATATGATGAATTTTCTGCAAAGGACATTACCGTGAAGATTTTTCAACTGCGACGCCACTTGGAAGCTGTCAGTATTTATTCCCAAGCAGCGGTTCAGTCACTACCTTGGAGCTTCTACACTGAAAAAATCGACATGTTTTAAAATTGTGGTTGAGTGGCCTCGTGTGAAAGAAGCTTTTCAAAATTGATGTTGATCAAATCTTACTTAATATTCACAATGAGCCAAGCGCGGCAAACCAATCATTCCATTTTGTCTATTGAAAAGCATACAAATGCAAATTTGATATTATGATCGAATATTTTAGCAAAATTAAGACACGTAAATACGTTTTACCTCGCGTACCAACTCATGTTACGCCGCCACTGGTTGGAGTCAATGTTGATCCCCCGATACGTACGCACATCTAGAACACTAGAGGCATGCGATTACAACATGATCAATTTGGTTCCGCGTTTTTTGATCCGGGGCCAGCCAGGTGGCCTTGTGGATGTCGAGGGGTTTAAATCTGCTGCTACTAACTACCATGTTTCGCGCCGCAGCGAAGTTGATCAGTCTTAGAGCGTTGTTCATGGAGATCTAGGAAAACCCCTTCTTCTCCTCATTCCTACAGAAAATTCTGCGGACGCCCATGCCTAGTGCATATATAATGTACTGCGTCATTGTGGTATTTGAAATAAAAAAAAAAAAACAGCACCACTGCCCATAACATCCCCAACATTTCAACTCCCAACCATAAACACAATGATAATGATGACAACTTAGACAATTCTAGCTGCTAGTCAAATTAAACGTTATGACGAGCTTGATGCTTTGGGAGGAAATATTTAATATTGCAACTTAAGTAAATATTTTTGAACAAATTTAGGATTTTTGTATTTTTTGTATTTATCATTGTCACTTGAGGGCAAAATTTAACATAGCATGGCACACAGCTGCTATCAACTCAAATTGTTTTAGGACAAAAGAAAAAAAAAAAAAAGTAGAAAGTAACAGTAATAAATATAAAATGGATGCGCGCAGTTTTTTCGAGGAAATGATGCTCATACCCTGACATAGCCAGCTAATATTAATGTATGTGCTATGTTAATTTGACGCTCTTAGCTGCCGACCTAACATATTTAATAAATCTAAATCGTGTTATTTGCTGAACAATCAAGTCAATTTTATGAAACGAAATACAAGTACAATGCATGAGTTTTAATAACCGTTTCCCGCACACATCAGCATTATTTTGCGCCATATTATTCATATTTTATGCCTGTTGAGAAAGAATTTGTTGTAAAATTTGTGCGTTTTGATAAATGTATTATATTCAACGAAAAAACAAGGCAGGGTATAGATAAAACATCATCAGCTGTCAGGTGCTGTTGGGGTGAATGCGGAAGTTGAAATAAATATTTCTTTTGTAAACCTACGCATTGATGAAGTCGTAAATAAAAGGCACAACCTTGAGGGAACATTTCCGTTTGCAATTATAAAAATGAAAAATGAATTCAAGCACACATATGCAAACAATTTGTATGGAACATTAAAGCCTAATTGAATGTATTTTTTTTTTTTGTGTAAAAAAAAAGAGAAAGTATTTCCACTATGTTGGCAAAACCGTTTATGTGGGGAAGGGGAATCTTCTGTAGCGAATGAAAATTAAAGGTATTTCAAAAATTCAATTAGTCGTAGATTTGTATTTGCAAAGTTAATATTGAAGTCTCCACTTACAAGGAAAAGTCCCCAGGCTCTACTCGCCGATTTGAATGATATTCGTATATGTGATAGAGAAAAAAAGGTAAGGTTGACGTATTTTTTTGTATGTGCTCAATTGATGGTTTAGGGTTTCAAAATGGCGTTTCAACAGAGAAATATTTATTTAATTTTAGTAAATCTTTTCTTTACAATGCGTTCATAGTTTTTCACAAAAAACAAGGAACACTTTCTTCAAAAGAGAGATATATTTTCTTTATATTGGAACAACATATTTCTTTATTGCGTTCATTTGTTCTTTAAAACAGATAAGTATACCCAGTGAATTCATAGTACCATTTTTAAATTGATTTATGAATCTTTTCGGGTAGAAACTTACATTTTCGGCACTCATAAATCAACCCTTTTTGTATCATTCGTCGGACTAAACTGCATCTCAAAAACAAAACTTATTTTGTTCGAAAATGAGTTACAAAAAAATTTAAAAAAAAAACCGACTACAAAATTATTACAAAGTAAAATATAATTTTAAAGTAACTTTTCCTTTTAATTTCTTAATTTGATAATTTACACAATATAATTTATACAAAAGCTTTTTTGGTCGGCTCTAATATAATCAGACTTTTAATCAGAAGCGCCAACTTCAAAATCTTTTGTATTCATAAAGCAATTAATATATATATGACAATAAAACATATTAGAAAAAAATAATATAATAAGTTTTCCAATGTAATAATATGTATAAATTACCAAATATGACCAAGAAATTAAAAGGAAAAGTTATTTTAAAATTATTTTTTACTTTGTAGCATGGTAGAAGAATACAGGTAGATGCAGGTATGATTGTGCTCTCTTCTTTGTTACTGCCGATATTGTCAATGACGCTCCCTGCCTGAAGTTAATATTTTATTTAATTAATTTTGCATGTTATGTGCCTTGAAGCAACTTTTTATTGCTTAAATATCAATAAAAACACGAAAAAGAAAATTTTTTTACAATTTTTAATTAAATGAACAAGACAGTTTCAACCATTTAACTTCGTTTACATTTTGACAATTCTTGCTTTCTCACATCTTTCTCATAGCTTTGAGATTTTATATGAGTTGTCAACTTCGTGTTGACATTCGCGGCAGTTCGCTCTCATCTAGCGAGTTTACCTGTATTAATTCTACCATGCTTTGTAGTGATTTTGTAGTCCGTTTCTTTTTTTAAAGTTTTTATTTCTTCCTTTTAAGAGAATATGGTAAATTTTCGAAAAAAGTGTATAAGCTATATAAATACAATTGTTCTTAAAAAATTTGTTCTCTTAAATTCTGAAAGTTTTTTGGTTATTTCAAATATCTGTCCCTTAAATTTAAATAAGATGTCACGTGTTTTGAAATAATTATACCCATTCTTGTAACGAGTTTTATTACCCTAGTGTCAATATTATTCGAGATATAGTGTTTTTCTAATATTGCCACGCCTCTTTGTTAAATAAGCGCCCACTTTCTTGAGCGTTTTTGTAAAAATTGTGCCTACCCCTTTACTTCACTTCAGTACCCCAGCGGTAATATTAACGAAGATAGTGTTTATCTAGTATTGCCCCACCCATTTGTCCAATAACGCCTACTTTATTTACCGCAGTTTTAAATAATTCTGCCTACCCCTGTACTATAATAAATTTCAGTGCCCTAGTGTCAATATTATTCGAGATACACTGTTTTTATAATATAGCCACGCCCAGTAATCAAATACCGCCCGCTTTCTTGACCGTAAGTTGTACAAATAATGCCTACCCCTATACGAAATTTCAGTACCATACTATCAATATTATTCGAGATACACTCTTTTTCTAATATTGCCACGCCCACTTGTCAAATAACGCTCATTTTTTTTTTACTGTATTTTGTATTAACTGTGTCTACCCCTTCACTAAATTGCAGTACACTAGTGGTAATACAATTCGAGATACAGTGTTTTTCTAATATTACCACGCCCATTTGTTGAATAACGCCCAATTTCTTGACCATTATTTGTAATAATAATGCCTACCCCTATACTAAATTGCAGTACTCTAGTCTCAAAATTATTCCAGATACACTCAATAACGCCCATTTTCTTGACGGTAATTTGTAATAATTGTGCCTACCTCTACACTGAATTGCAGTACCCTAGTGTCAATATTATTCGAGATACAGTAGTATCTAGTATTGCGAAATCTAGTATTGCCACGCCCAGTTCTCTAATACCGCCCACTTTTTACGGGCACCTCCGTGTTTATGATATCTATCTGTTCACCAAAAAATATGGCAAAATCAGGCATATGGCTTAGGAGTTATAGATGTACATACATTAAAAAAAAAAAAAAAAAAAAAAAAAACAGAAACACCGACGAACTTGAGAACATCCTCCTTTTTGAAGTCGGCTAAAAATGGTAAAAAGCTTCATGAAAAAGAGAAATATTTTCTCATCAATAAAGACACCTTTTCTTTAACAGAAGTATATTTTTTTATAACAGGTTCAACCGTTTGCTTTATTGTGTCAATTTTTCCTGAAAATAGAGAAATATTTATTTAATTTTAATAAATTTTTTTTTTAAATTGCGTTTATAGTTTTTCACACAAAAAAAAAAAGAACACTTTCTTCAAAAGAGAGATATATTTTCTTAATATTGGGATAACATATTTCTTTATTTGTTCTCTTTATTTGTTCATTTGTTCTCTAAAACCTCTCAGAGACAATACTTATTTTGTTCGAAAATGAGTTACAAAAAAGAACCATAAATTGTACATTTTTTGTTCGGAAATGAGTTAAAAAAACGAACAATATAGAACTTATTTTCAGCTCTCGGAAATGACCGCTTTTTGTATCAATCACCGGACTGAATTGCCTCTCAAAAACAAACCTTTCGAAATGAGTGACTGTTTTCCAATATGAAAAACTTTCAAATGATGTGTGAAATATCAAAGTAGTAAAGTTATTAATTGGGGTTGTTTACTCTTTTACATGGAATTTTGTGGTTTTCATTCTATTTGGGCTTGATATCGTATGACGTTTGTATGAAGGTTAACATTTTAATTTACTTTTATTAAAACATCAACAAAGGTTTTAATTCTTTCTTTTTTAACTCATTTTAGAATATAAAAAAGTTACATTTATGGTTCATTTCTGAACTCATTTATGAAAAAAAAATGGTTCGTTTATGATAAATTGTTTCCTACTAATATGAAAAAAAAATGATTCTTTATTGAACTCATTTAAGAAAGCAAAAAAGAAAAATTTATGGTTGATTTTTGAACTCATTAATGGCAAAAAAATGGTTCACTTACGAGTAATTCTTACGTACTTAATTGATAAAAAATTATTCTTTTTCGACTCAAAATGAGTATTTCATGAATTTCGCAAAAGAAATGTAATTTTTATTTATGGGAAATGTTTTCACGAATTTAATCTTTTATAGCAAGCACTCTAAGCCACAAGAATTCTAAGAATTCTACCCAAAACGTTCGCAAAACCTTCACCTTACGCAAAACCTTCGCTTATGGTTCAGTGAGTATCTTTAACTACGATTAAAAATTCATTTTATCTGTATTGAGACCGTATAGAGTATGCATTTTGTAATAAAAAGCAAAAAATAATAGTAAGAATCTTTTGACTTTAAAATGTTTTTTTTTTTTATTTATTACAGGCAAAAATAAAAGGCAAAATTTTTCTGATATTTTACAACAAGACTGATTCTAATCATACCTTCGAAAGAGCAGTACGACAACTTTTTTAAACTACGTGATTTTGGTTTGAAAATTAACAAATAATTATTATTTACAATCTCTGATTTAATGAAGTAACACTTTTTTTTTTCTTTTTGTGAAACATTTGCTTTAACTCAGTTCTACACAAAGTAAAAGTGTTAATATTGTATTGTGATTCTGTTGTAAAAATAGTAGTTAAAAATATTTTAAGAGGTACAGGTAGAATAATTCTTGTTCAAATACTTTAAATAACTCCTTATTAATATTCCAGAAATTTCTTGTGAGAAACGATTTTATAAATGCATCTTAAGAATCAGTGCAACATCAACAAAATTGCATACACTTAGGCTTGAACGAATACAGAAAAAAATTTTAAAATTTGCACTGCAATCGTTTAACTTTGTCGAACCTTTATCGTCTTTCGTTGTATGTTGTTAAATTTAAAATCGCTTGAATACAGGCGTATTATTCAGTCCGTAATATTTCTTTTTGACATTGTTTGTGGTAACATTGATTGTCCATATTTGTTAAGTCCAATTGAGTTCAATGTTTCCGTTAGAAATCTACGTCATTTTGATTATTTTAAAATAAACTTTTGTAGAGCAAATTATTAAATGTATGAGCCTTTGAATAGAGCACTAAAAGAGTATAATTTTCTCAGTTCCAAAATTTATATTGATTTCAGTGATAGTAAGAGTATTTTTATATATGCTCTTAATTGTAATTATTTTTGAGTTACTGTATCATATTTATAACCTAATTCTTAAGTATTAATGTTTGTAAATTATTTACTTATTTGCTTGTCTGAGAAAATGCAACAAATTTATAGACAATAAACTAAACTACATTTCCTTCGAAGGAAAAATCGTCATAATAGGTCTGTTTCCGTACTCACACTGTGTAACTTGTGGGACACTCAAGACTGTTTCCGTACTTTCTGTGATTAAAATGGGAGAAGAAGAACAAGTATAAAACCGCTCTCTCGAGCACACATAGTGCACAGAGAGTGCTAGAACTCAAGACTCCGAGTAAAGTAAGAACAAGCATCAAGAAGAACAAGCATCAACTTCACAAACAAATTTACGATAATTTTAAGTGGCGCAATTTGACATGTCTGCAGTCAAAATCATATGTTTTGTGCTTGAAACTTACTAGAAGCATTTTAGTTCCTTTTTTTACATTTTTACTCTCTCAGTTTAAACTTACACAAATCTTACACAGTGTAGAGTACGGAAACACACCTAATATGTAGAATATGCAACACTTACTTTTCACAACATCAGTCACTCGCTCTCCCGCTTTTTACTTCTTTTTCCGTACCTAATTCAATATAAGAAAAATATATCGTTTTTAAAGAAGAAGACTGTTTTATTTTTCAGAAAGGATTTGTTTTTATTGAAGAAAATATTTCGCATAGTGAATTGTTTCCTGCTGTAACGTTCTTGCAGGAATATTAAAATTAACAAATGGTAATTACTCGATTTGGCCTGATATAAAAACATGAATAAATGTTAACGACTGAATTTTTTTTTTCTAGTTTCCAGAGTTTTTAAGCCCAAAATCAAAATGCATGCATCATAGGTTGGCAAAGCTTCACCAAAGTTCAAAGTACGAAGCACAAAACGTGAAAATGATTTTTGGATTTTCTCTAATCAAGCGCAATGTGTTAAATAGAAAGGACTCCATATAAAGGGAGCATACTCTAACTTACTTACAAACTAGTATGAGAATGCGTGAGCTCAGTGATATTTATACGCACAAAGGCAAGTCAAAAATTTGATTTAGGATCAAAGTAGTTAATATGATCAATAAAAGTGAACTTAGATTTAAAAATAACTCCTAAGTTCTTAACTTAACTTACCTTCTGTAAAGGAGTATCAGAGACGCAGTAAGTAAGAGAGGAAAAATTATTGCTTTTCGAGTGCGTCATTGAAACGCACTTATTGAAATTTAAATGTAAAAAACTCAATAAACTCCATTAAAGTAAATTATTAAGATCACTCCGTAAAAGAGCAGCATCATTTAAATCAGATATATTATTGAAAAGCTTTAAGTCAACAGCATAAAGTGAACATTTTGCAGATTGGAAACATTTGCTGACGTCATTATACTCAAAATAAAAATTGAGTATTCCGTACTTAAATCAATACGTAGCGGTGTCAAAAGTACGGTAAGTACGGATTTCCTTAGCTGCAGTGCAAAAATCTTATTTCAAGAACGGGAACTTCTAGTGCTAAAATCTTAATTGTAGCGTTCGTTAAGCCCGGTTGGACTTGATTTTTATCCAAACAGAATATTATTTCAAGAAAAGGAGGATTAGTTTAAGGCGATAATGGGATCTAATTGAGTGCGAAACGTACTTCGAAGTAGAACGTATGTATTGATTTTAATTTAAATAATACTTGATTTAATTGGAAAGTCCCCGCAAGCGGGAGTCGTGATCCTCTGGAGCAGCTACTTCAACACTTACCCTCTTAGTACCGATAAATAATAGAGCAACCACCTTTCAACGCACAAATCAGACTGATGCGCATGATCAGAAATCTGCACGACAAAACTACAAAACAGCCGATAAAACGGACCTTAGTGGATTTGACCTTAATTCACTTCTCTCTAGAAGTAAGAATAAAGTCAAATACGACTTAATTCACATTGTAAGAATTTTTTACTTAACTTATCTGCTAGCTTGTACTTAAAAATAGATTTCTTACTTAATTGATGCATTTTATTCTTATCCTAAGAGTTCCTGCGCTTGATTTTTTGAATCTATTCCGGTTTCTACTTCTTTTACGAATAATTGAATATGAAACTTTAATTTTAAAGTACGATATCGGCAAAAAATAAGAATTTTAAGCTTACATTTAGAATGCAATGTTTCTTTCTGTGTAATAAATAATGAAAATAGCAAAGGTCCAAGAATGATCCCCTGTGGCACACCAGAAGAGGCAATAAATTGATAAGATTTTAAACCATTAATCTCTACGAAAGAAACTCTATTTTAAAAGTAAGACTGGATCCAAGTGAGACAACTAGAATGGAAGCGCATTTTAATAAGTTTAGCTAGTAAGACATAATCTAGAGTCTTGTCAAATGCATTCGAGAAATCTGTATAGAGAACATCAACTTGATGTCCAAATTCAAAAGAAGAAAAGCAAAATTTGGAGTAAACTGCTAAGTTTATAACATTTGACCTCCCAGCAAAAAAGACACAGTTTCGATAGTATCGTAAGTGTGGAAGTAGAATTTTTGTTTGATATATTTGTTGTTCTTGACCATGTTTATGTTGGTTAAAAATAAATAAATGCAATCTTTTGTTTAAAAAATTTAAATAAATATTTCGGGATAATATGAGTTTATTATTTTTCCTGCAGTAAAGAACTTATATATATTTTAAATTTAGTTGAAAATTTAAATTTTAACAAACAAAATATATGTTTAATATGTAATATATATAAAATTAGTTCAATAAATAATTCGAATTTATTATATTTTAAAAATAAATGAAGTTTTTAATAGCATTAATACCATGCCAGCCTCCGTATATGTAAACCAGCATAGTAGTAATATAATTTTTTGTATTATTTATTGTTTCAAGATTGCTTTTGTATTATTTATTGTATGAAGATTGCTGAAGATTAACAAAAACAATAAAAAAAACTACAAAAATGGAAGAAATACAACAAATACAATACAATACAATACAAGCAGTTACGATTCTTGATTTAAATAATAGTTTATATGTAGTAACGCTGCGTTTTTAAAATACCAAATGTAAACTAATATAATGAACTATCCATCGCTTCTTCATATTGCAACGTTTTATTTTTTCAGGCATTGGGCGGACAAATCGGCGCCAACCTGACTGATTGGATTCTGACAGCAGACTGAAAGCTTCTTATCGGCGCAAGCATTTATAT